>JAGEMR010000280.1:0-12312 GCA_021030915.1 Astrothelium macrocarpum
CCACCATGTGCACGGTCCCACACAATGCACACTCAAATTAATTCTCAACACCAAGCATTCAGAATTAATTATCTCCATCAATATGAATCGGATTGAAGAAGTAATTACAGCGGCAGATGCGCAGAAATGTCCTAATTATATTCAGATAGCAAAATTATACGGAATTAATCGTTCAATATTATCGCGCCGCCATTGAGATATCATTAGATCCAAAAAAAAAACGATTTATAAGAATTCTGCCAAATTTTTATAATATCATAAAGATATTTTGATTCAATGGATTAATATATTTACGGATCGTGATATTTCTTTTACGTCTCAAATGGCGCGAAATTTCGCTATCAATATAGCAAAATCAGAAATTGGAAAGAATTAAATAAATCATTTCATACAACATCATTATTCGTAATTAAATTCAATATATTTCATTTCATTTAAATTCATTCAAAAAAAGACAGATAATTTTAAATTATTTCAATTTTATTTTGAAATAATATAAATTATTAAATTATATTATTTTTATATTAATAATTTGATAAATCAAATCTAAAATGAATTAATATAAAATATTATTATATAATATATATAATATGAATGAAAAAGATTTTATTATGAATTTATTTTCGAAATATCGTCGTATATTTAATAAAATAATATACAAACGAGATCTTTTTCGAAAATCTGATATAAATAATTCTCATGAATGAATTATTATTTTCATTATAATATTCATAAATAATGAAAATTTATTTTTTTCATTTATTTATAATATTCAATTCAGATTTATTCAAAAATTATAATTTCAATATATGAATTTTATTATTTATTAATATAATTTCATATCATTTTTATCAGATTAAATAAATGATAAAATTGGATTAATCTGATTAAAAAAAATATTCGATAAAAATATCAAAAATAAAATTAATAACGATTTTAAATAGAAATTATTTATTATGAATGATCATGAATTTTATTTTATTATAAAATTCTTTGATTATTATCATAAATATCAAATTCTTATGATTATTTATTTTTTTCATTTCATTCATCAATTTCAGTCATTAAATATCAATTTATTTTAATCATTAATAAATTATTATAATATAAAATTAGATGAATAAATCCAACGAATATAAAATTTCATTAAATTGAATAAAAGCAATTTTTTTTTATTATTTTGAATAATATATATAAAAATATTTATACCAAAAAATATTAAAAATAAATGATTTCAAATAGAATTTTAATCATTTGAATTATTGATTATATTTGATTAAATTCGTATTTAAATTATTAAAAAATATTTAAATTCATTTTCAGATTCAAATTCAAAAATTATGATTATCATAAAATATTGAAAATATATATATAAATAATTCAATATTCAATTAAATAAAATATCATAAAAAGAAATTAATAAATTTGAAATATTCATTTTAATTCTGAATAAAGAAAATTATTTTCTAAAAACCGAAATTTTAAATCTCAAAAATATTGTGAAATTTCAGAAATAATGAATCAAATATTGAAAGTATTTTAATATACCATTTGAATATGATAGAATGATGTTCTTTAATTTTAATAAAATCATATTCGTTCGTACGCAATAATAATAGAAGGAGAAGGCTGAATAATTTGAAATATAATAAAAAGAGGTTCATAAAATTCAGTTATAAATTAATAAATAAATTGAGATTGAATAAAAAGTAGAACGAAAACGCGCCCGGTAGGAAATTCAATAACAATAAAAGAAAAAACGAATTATTCGGCGATAATAAAAAGAAAAGATTATTGAACAGTAAATTGTGAATAAACAATTTCATATAGAGACACATCAAATAAAACGGAATTAGAAGATTCAAAAATAATTATTAAATGAAATTTAAAATATGATATATGTAAATACGGAAATCTTAAATGAGACGGAAGGAATTTCTTATTCAGATCATTCAGAACGATAAATATAATTTCTATAATATTTTCAAAATTAATTTCAATGAATTAGATTAAATATAAAAATGAAAGTTATTGATTATATATAATTTCATCTTATTATCTAATATGATTATGGAGATAATTAATTCTGAATATTTGGTGATGAGAATTAATTTGAATGTGCATTGTGTGGGACCGTGCACACGGTGGTGGATACTCCTAAGCGGCGCTAATGCTAGCGTATAATTCACATCCTCTGGTTAGCTCTCAGCTAGCGCGGTCCACCTTACGGCACGATCGATCAAGCTAGTTCGTGTGGCTCAAACATCTTCTATCTTTGGGATTTCGATCTCTTTGGCCTTGAACATATCTATTTCTGCGATTCATCGCGAATTGTCCCGAACCAAGTGAGCGATTCGTCGTGATCCCGTTGTTTATTTGTCGTTAGCGTCGGATTCGTCTGGCTAAACTCTTTCCTCAATCACGATTCGTCCACGGCTGAACCATTCTATCCTGGATTTTCTCGCTACTCATTAATTACTATTCGCAATCCTCGAAACCTCAAAGGTCTCTCTACAATCTGCAACCAAGGCGGACCCACAAAGGTATAAGGACTGGCGTGGTACTCGTATATCAGGGAGATCCATGGATTAGGGTTCCCCAGGACAAGGATATTATATAAGCATTCCGCTCCGCTAGGCATCCTGACGGAATTTGTGAAACAACAAAACCTCCGTTCCCGTAGCAACCCCACCAAATATGCTAGCAGACAGTACTCATTTTCTAAATACTCTTTTTCTTTGGCTCTGTATACACATATAAACTAAATGACTTCGAAATATGCTCCAAATAGGCTTTCAAGACATCAATCAAATGTTTTATGAAAACAGCAGTCGAATGGGGACAACGGTTTGCCGGCAATTGTGGTAGCGTTGGTGAGAGTAACCCGGTTGTGTTGTCCCACGAATTCTATCAAAATACCTGCCCCTTTGCACGCATTTCCCCATTCTTCCGAATTAAGGCAATCCAAGTGCTGGTTTTATCTCTACCTTGAAGCTGATAAATTCATGCGTAGCCCATCTCAAGGTGCTCAAGCCCAGTCTCCACATTTGAGTGGCGCAACAGTAGATCGAAGAAAGTATGGGTTCTCATCAATCTGCTTCCTGATTTCGCCAGTGGCCAATTCTTCGACATCCCATGACGCCCAAACGAAACGGCCGTGGAGAAATGCAGCTTCCTTGGTTGCGGCCCATACTGCGAATGCACTCGCAATTCCACCTAATCATAGACAAGGCAAAGCGTCAGTGTCTTCATAAATGAGGGCGAGGGTCTACTAGATGAACGTACTGCTGTCGAACTTCTCCCGAGGCAGGCCCAGTGACTCAAAGTACTCATTCCACAAAAGCCCGGGATTATAGCTGACCACCTGAAGTTTTTCGTGTGGATTCTCCATAGCAATGAGCTGGAACAACAACGTACCGGTCGTCTTCGAGAGAGTAGTACCCGGACGCGCGGCCACAGCAGGATGAGTGTAGGAATGGATCGACGCTGATGACACATTGACGATGAACTGACCAGTGCGGTGTCAGCTACGAATTAACCTTCCACGGACCGATAACACTAATAGAAAGAGGGCATCCTTACCTTCTGTTTCCCCCCTGGCTGCGAGTAAAACTTTTCAGCCAGATAAAGAGGAGCTTTGGCATTCACCTCGACCTGAGACCAGATATCGTCTATACCAGCCTCGAGAATTGGTTTAGGTTGCGGAGGCTTGGCAGCATTGGCAACAAAAACATCAACAACAATACCGAGAACGTCATTTAGCTCTTTCCATAATGCGTCGACATGGGCCAGATTTGTGACGTCGCAGGCACGGGCGATGATCTTGGTGTTTGTACCGGCGGCCCTGGCCTCCTCCTCAAGCCGAAATCTCGCCTCCTCTAGTACATCAAAACGACGACCGATGATGACAACGGTGTCTGCCGCCGCGTGAACGAAGGCTTGGGCAATGCTTAATCCGAGGTTCACGCCACCTCCGGTGACCAAAACGACCCTTCCAGTTTGGCTGAGCTCAGGTCTCGTAGGTGTTATCGCTGGGTACACCTCCTGGTGTATAGTCTTGGTAAAGTTTGTCTTGGCAAATTCAAACAATCTTTCTACGTGTGACATGATTAATTTGTGTAAGAAATTATGCTCGATTACGTTGGTACGATAATTTCCGGCTCAAGTTGCAAAAGGTAGTCCAGAGTATCACGGATGATTCAAAACTTGACAACACTAATAAAAGTCTTTCTCGTAATTTCAAGGAAAGAAACAGCATAACAATGGTATTAATCTTCAATTTATAGGCTGTCTGGAATAACTGCTTTTCGGGCTGAGATGAATAATTGCTCAGATAAAGTCCTGATTCTCATTTGTGACAGTTGTTTCCATGCTAAAAATACCTGCCTGGAGCTATACCTAATATGAATGGTGTCCGCGGACGAAATAACACGGTGAGCCAGAAAAGTTTAAGAAGTTATGCCAAGAAATGTGGGGAACTGTAAAAGATTCAGTCAGCCATGCAAACATCAAGAGACACTCGATAATAATGGACGAAAAATTGTCAAGAGCTTCTAGAGAACCAGAGTAATAAATCGAATCGCTCAATCTTGAAACGAGGATCTTCTTGGAATACGTTCGACTGAATATATCCCTCATGACATTTCTTTATTGAAGCCTTCTATGGAGCCAATCTACGTGGCCACGGTACAGTCAAATTAGAGATTAAGGTTCGGGAAATCAGAACATTGATTTGATCTGTGGCTCGGTCAATGAAGAAAAGATTAAAGAATACAATTATGGGACTCCCATCAGTTTGCTCGCTTGGCCACCAATGGTTGCAATAAGAAGTGTCATCTGCGACTGCGACAGATACATGTGCCGCATATTTCGTAAGGAGGCCCTCATCGATGACGAATGAGAAAATCTTGAGAGCTATTTCTCAATGAACTTTCTACGGTTTCTATTCGCCTAGAATAGTATAGAAGTCCTCCTACAAACTGTGCGGTAATTATATCTTTCGCGGTTGCAGGAGATATTTCTCATTGCAGCCGCTGGTGTGATCAATTCCCACAGGAATCGGCACCAGTCGGGCCGTTCGAACCAACATCTGCGGGCACTACACTCGCAGGAACGTTGGGCGTCCCCTCCGCACCGCCGCTTCCCCGCACCCTCCGCACCACCAAATTTGTATGAGAATTCGGGATCAGCCCAGCACAAAAATTTGGTGGTTACCTTTTTAATTGAAATTTGTGCATTTGTTCGTTTGACTTTCTAATTCGGTAATTTTGAAATCGTTAACGTGATGATGAGATCGAAATGGCTCGAAAATATCATTCTATTATATCTGATTCAATCAATTCAAATAAAAAATCAGTTCTATTTTGAACTGAATTATCTTTTTTAATAATTGAAATCAGAACTATCAAATGGATTGAAAAAGTTATAATAATGGATAAGATTCCATTTATAATAATTAATGAATAAATTACGAAAATACAAATATCTTCTTCTATTGATTCGTAATCCAAATCATCTCAAATTAATATGAATTCATTTTTTAATCAATTATTATTTATTTCTTTAATAAATTTTTTATTTGAAATTCCATCACGGAATATCAATATGATATCTATTCATGATAATAAAAAAATAATTCATTTGATTGAATCAGTAATTAATTTGATCGAATTGATAATAATTGAAAAAAAATTGAAATCATTCTATTTCGATTTAATCTGATAATTTAAATATAAAAATAAAAAAATATACGCAAATTTAAAAAATAATATTATAAATTCATTCGATTAATATTGAAATTTTTATTTTTATAATAATTTTGATAATATAAAATTTAATAAATTATCAAATAACTGATTTGATAATATTAAAATTAAAATTAAATCAATTCTAAAATTATCAAAAATTCGAAATCAAATAATTTATTTATTTATCAATTTATTAGAATCGGAATTATAGGCCAAAATTGATCAGAAATTAGTTCAATATTAGATCGAATAAAATGAATAAAAATTTATAATATTTTTTATTATTAAATTAATAAATAATAAAATTTCGTCCAAAATAATAGATAAATATAATCCAATAAAATATTTATATTATTCGATTTATTATAAAATTAATTAATTGAATATCAGATATTCATTATTGAAATAATGAAAAAGAATCTTTTTCAGATAATTCAATAAATTAGAATAATTGATAATTTTATTTATAAGATTATTGAAAAATGAAGATATTTAAATGATTATGATTAAAATTCGATTTGATATTGGATTAATCAAAAAATTCAAAAATATATCCGATTTTTTATAATTAATTTAAAAATTTGAAATAATTCAATAATAAATGATTCAATTAATTCAGAATAATCATTATTTGAATTATTTAAATTATTTATCGAATAAAATAATTAAAAATATAGAATAAATTTGATATCAATTTCTAATTCTATGAATATTATTCTCATAAATATATTTAATTTTTATCAAAAAATAATTGATGAATAAAATATCGGATTAAATATATTTACCGAAATAGATATATTAAATGAAAAATTATAAAAAAGAATTTCTGATTTATCATTATTATTAATATCTGAATTAATAATGGATGAAGATGTATCGGCGTATTTAAAATAATATAAATAATAAAATAAATAAAAATTAATAAAAACTGAATTTAATAAAATGATGAAGATATTTAATCAATATAAATATAATCTTGAAGGATTCAAATTTTTATAATAAAATAATAAAAAAATTAAATTATTAATTGAAAGAGATATTATAAGAAATATTATTATAATAATTTTTCAAAATATCAAAAAATGGAATCAGAAATAAATTAATTAATAATTTAATCAATCAGATAAATAAATAATTTATCAATTAGTCAAATAAATAACTGATTCAATAATTAAAAGAATAAGATTATAATAGAAAAAATGATAAAAAAAAATGATGAAAAAAGATAAAATATTTAAAATAAATAAAATCAATTTAGATATTCAAATTCGTAATATATATATAAAATTTTATAAAATTGATATTTTTATTTTAATAATTTATTAATAAATTCAATATTTGATAATATGATTCGGTGTATGATATATATTTATTATATAATCTGATCAAATCAATTCATAAATTTTAATATAAATATATGATATATTATTTGTTGTGACCACCACGTCTGAAGGGTCACACTGCGGTATCCAGCAAGGATAAGCCGCGGGCACCAACTCACCAGTTCACCGGTGAGAAAGTGAAACTCACCAGCTCACCAGCGAGAAAATGAGACTCACCAGTTCATCAATGAGAAGGTGAATCTCATTCACCCTGGGGCGAACAAATCAAATATATAAGAACGTAACGAAATCAAAATGATCTCGTTATATTCAAAATCATTCTTTAAATTAGTCTTTGATAATGTCTTTAATAGAATTTTGAATTATCATATCATATCATTTTTTATTAATTCAGTCCTTTATCGATTCATTTCAGAAATCATTTTAATCTTAAATAAATTTGATTTTAAAAATATTTAAAATCATAATATATTGAATATTTTTAAAATGAATTAATAAAAATAATTATAAAATAATGACGATTTATTTTAGATTGGAAAAAACCGATTTATATCATGATTTGACGGAAAAATCAAAAAATCTGACGATTTTTACGAAAATCATTTTAAAATAGAAAATTGATTTAATATTATTTAATTATATTTTATATTCAAAAATATTATGATAAATAATCAATTTCTTTTTATAATTATATTCATAAAAAAAAAAATATTCTATTAAATCCAATCACGTTTTATTAATTATATGACAGAAATTAGAAATCAAATGATCAATAATATATTTCAAAATTTTGATATATTCAAAAGGGAAATTATTAAAATATTCGGAATATCCAATCAATAAATAATAATCGAATAAATAATTCTAAATATTAAATAAAAGATTTTAATGATAGATTATATAATCAGATTTTAGGAATATATTCAATAAATCGAATAAAATGATGAAATATTCTATTTTATATTTTATAAAAAATTTAAAAATAATATCAAAAATGAATTAATATATTATATAAATATCATAAATATTCTACCGTAATTAATAAAAATAATGATCGAATTAGACGACAAATTATATATAAGAATTCTAAAAAAAAGGAAAAGCCGAAAATTAATCATTGGACGGGAAAATTTATAAATTCAGAATAATGATTATAACGATCTGATAGATTTTAATTTTATCGAAAAAAAAAAAAAAAAGAATAATATCCATCCGAAAAAAGAATCTAAAAATAAAAAATATTATTTTTATAAAAAAAAGGGATATTTTATAAAAAATTACTGATCCAAATCTAATATGATATAACGAAAGATCGTAATTATAAAAAGAAAAATCAATATGATTTTAATTGATTATTCGAATGAAAAAATTTTAATTGAAAAAATCATCCAAAAAATATCTGATGAAAAAAATGAATAATAATTCGATCAATAAAATGATGATAAAAAAAATGATCTATTTCCAATATCAGAAAATTTATAAATAATTCGTGAAAGAATATAAAAATATATCATATAAATAAATTAATAAATAAATCGAATTATATAAAAATAACTAATAACGGAATTCATATTTTAATAATATATCGAAAAGATATTAAAATAATTCAGTCATAAAAATCATTTTATAATCAGATTATATATAATTTTTAATTATTTAATATATATTATTATGATATAAATTTTTAAAGAATAATTTGGAATTTTGATAGAATTATTATCAGAAAATTTTAAAATATAAAAAAATATTTTATTCGATATAATTAATCTGAATCATAAATGATTAATTTTATCAGAAAAATATCGAAATCAAAAATATTAATTATTAGAATATCAGAAATATTAAAAAATAAAAAAAAATATTTGACGAAATAATATCATTAATACACAAAATTTATGATATTCTGAATATTAAAAAATATAATAATAACAATATTATAATAAAAATTACAAAAAATATATATATGATCAATAATAAAAAGATATATTTATAAATAAAAAAATAAAAAAAATTATATCCATGAATGCGCCATTATTCAAATGAAATATAGAATATTTTTAAATAAATTTATTAATATAATTTATATATGATTATTGAATCAGAAATTATTTTCAAAAATAATTAATTATAAATGAAGAATATTCAAATCATAAAAAAATATATTATTATCAATATAAAAATGAGAATTATGAAATTTATATAATAAAAAAATTAAAATAATATAAATAATAATTCTGAAAAAATTATAATTTCATTAATTATTTTATTTATTGAAAATAAAAAAAAGAATATATATTAATTAACGAATGATTTTATAAAAATAGAAAAAATTATTCGTATTATAATAATTATGGAATAATATAATATCCGTCCATATTTATCAGATAAATTATAATAAGAATATATTTACTATAAGAAAAAGATTTAAATTTTATATATAAAATATATATATAAATTTAAATATTATTTAAATATCCAATCATTTATTATATATTATAATAATATTGAAAAAAAAAAGGAATTAAAATATTGATCAATTTAAAAATAAATAAGAATTTCATATTTAAAATATTTTAAAATTCATTGGATTTATCAATTAAATTGAAAGATTGAAAATATATAATACGTATAATAATAGAAGAAAAAATGCTAAAAATTGGCGAAATTTCGGAAAAAATTCGATTAATATTTATGATTATCGCAAAATATACTGAAGAAATCATATTTAATATCATTATCATAATCAGATATAATATCATATTAGAATTATTGTAATTATAATAATATAATCCAATAATTAATTAAAAAAATAGAATATTGAAAATGAATGAATATAATTATAGAATTATATTAAAATTTTTATATTTAAATAAAATGAAAAATAAAATGAATGATTATTTTATATAAATCATTTCAAAAAATGAAATTTTTATCAAAAGAATTTCAGATATAATAAATATTCTGATAAAATAAAAAAATCAAAAAATTAATAATTTAAAAATAATTCTAATCATTTCTGAAATTCTTTTAAAATATAAAAAATGAATATATTTTTTTAAAAAAAAAATTAGATATTAAAATATTATTTAAATATCAATCGTGAAATTATAAAATAAAATTTTTTATAAAAAAATAATTTATATTTAAATCCATTTATATATTATCCAATAAAAAATTTAAAATATTAAAAGAATATTTGAATAAAAATTTAAAAAAGGATTTTATTAAAAAATCGGAATTATTTATAAAATATTTAATTTTTTTCGCGTTAAAAAAAGACGGAAATTTACAATTTTATATAAATTATTAATAATTTAATAAAATAATAATTAAAAATTAATATTTATTATTTAATATCATAAAATTATAAAATAGATTTTTAGATATATAATGATTTATCAAATTGGATTTATTAAAAATTTATAATTTTATATAAATAAAAAAAAATGAAAAATAAAAAATAATATTTCGAATATTTTATTATATTATTTGAATTCATAAATATATTAATCAATTATTAAATATTCATTAATAATATATTACGATTATATTTTAATAGATTTATAATAATATATCTAAATGATATTTTTATTTATTCAAAAATTAGAAAGAAATATACGCGATATATATAATAAATATTTGAAAAATTTAATAAATAAAATTTATGATTGAAATTATTAAAATATGAATTTTGGATTAAAAAAATGAATTTTTTAAATTATATTATTAGAATAGAAATTATATGAATTAATTCAAATAAAATAAAATCAGTTAAAGATTGATCAGAATCAAAAAATATAAAAAACGTTCAATTTTTTTTAAAATTCATTAATTATAATAGAAGATTTATTAATAAATATTTTTTCAAAATATAATTTTTAATAGAATTGATAAAAAATAAAAAAATATTCATTTTCAAAAAAAATGAAAAAAAAATATTCGAAATTGTTAAGAATATGCAGGCTGAGAGGACAATATCCGCTTATTGTTCCTGATGAGGACTAGCGTCAGAAGAAGGATATTTCATCCCCTTCTTTTGTCTCTTCTTAACTGAAATTATCAACATATTAGCTAGCGCACCAGCAAGCAACACAGTTAGCAGTTCCTTTTATAGTAGTTCTGTGAGCGTTATTCTGAATATCCTTACTTTCATTACACCATCGAATGACCTGTATTCAACAGGTTATGAGCCCGGATTTTGCAGAGGGCCATTCAGAACTGTAGTCGTATCATAGTGTTACGTGGCGTCGTTCATTGTAAAGAGGCTTTTTCAATCTATCTGTCCAGAAGATATAGAGATTGAAGGATATCACCGTCTTCTCCATCCGCCGTACACACGAAATTTCAGATAATTTCAGTGGGAGTGTTGTTATCTTCTGAAGGTGTATTTAAATCGTGAAAAAAATATATCAAATCAATCAATCTTGAAAAATTGAATTGACTGAATTCCAATTAAAAAAAATAGAATCTGAATATAATTCTAATATTAATAATCAAAAATTATTATTATTTTTTATTTTTTATTTTATTTATATAATTCAATTTTTAATTTTAATTATTTACGAATAATTCAGATTTTATTGATTATTTTTTAAATAATAATATCTGATTCTATCAGATAAAAATAATCTGTCATTTTTTTAATTTATATGAATTATGAAATATAATTCTAATAAATATCGAAATAATTTATTAATAAATAAATATATTAGATTATTAATTCAATTTTATTTTTTAAAAATATAAATTTTATGATTTTTTAATTAATTTTATTTGATTTTTTTATCAAATTCGAATAAAATTCTAATATAATATTATACTAAATTAATTTTTATATATCAAAAAAGAATAATAAATATATCGTAAAATATATTTAAATAAAAGAAATTTGGATAATATTCAAAAATAAATATAAAAAAAGATTTTAAATTTTTATCAAATAATATCAAATTCAATACGTAATTTATAAAATGGATAATATTATAATAATAGAAGAAATTTGGATATATTTAAATATTTTATCAAAAAAAATAATTATTATCAAATTAGATTATAAAATATATTTAATTCTGAAATATCAAATTCAATAATTATTATTAATTTTATTTTTAAAATATAATTCAATATAAAATATAATTGATATTTAAAATAAAATAGATATAAATAAAATATTTTAATTATTTTATAAAAAAAAGAATAATATAAAAATAGAAAATATAATT
>JAGEMR010000281.1:0-12258 GCA_021030915.1 Astrothelium macrocarpum
GACAGGGGGTTGTCAGAATTGACCGGCCAACCTCCGAACTCCGAAATGAGACGAAAATACCAAAACAATAATTGTCTTTCAATTTTGATCTTAATTATGACGCCAATCACATATCGTATGAAGCGTCCGAATATACCAAAATATTCGCCAAAATATCAAAAATCTAATATTATTCACCGTTTTCGATTTTTTTATTTATATGATAAAAAATCATATTATGAATCTGATAGAGAATTTTTTAAACGTTTTGATATCATAAAAAATATAAATCAAGAATAATTCTATTATTAATATGATTTGGCCAAATTAATATATCAAAAAATTCGTCTGATTTTGAATAAATTTGGCCATACATTAATAATATTTTAGAATGATATCGATATATTTATTTTATTCTTTAAAAATTCTATTTATCATATTTTTTTTGATATTCAAATCAATTATTATAATAAATCATATAATATTTATATATTCAAAAAAAAAAATTAATAAAATAAATAATATTGATTTTTATCATATATAATATATAAAAATCATTAAAATAATAAATAAATCAAAAAAAGTCAAATATATTAAAGAATATTTTAATAATATTTTCGAAAATTTCTGAATTTTTATAATATGAATAGATAAAATATATTATGATTTAAAAAAATTAATTTATCTAAAAATATTATATAAAAAAGGAATAAAATATGAATTTAAAAACGTTTTTAAAAAATTTCTATAAAAAAATAATAAATTTCATTTTATTATATAAATTTTATGATAAATCAAAGAATCTTTCATTTTTTATAATTATAAAAATGAATATATTAAATATTTTTATATTCGGCCTAAATTTTATTCAAATAAAAATAAATCAGATTTTCAATTAGAATAGAAGATTATTTAATAGAAAATTAAATAATCTAAAAATTAATAAATCAAATCATTAAATAATAAATTTATTATTAAATAATATTATAAGAATATTTTATTTGAATATTTTTATATTTATCATTAATAATATACTGAATCAATTTTATATTTTCATTGTTTTTATTATGACCATTATGTCTGAGGGGTCATACTGCGGTATCCACCAACTACAGGGATAGGCCGTAGGCACCAACTCACCGGCTCACCAGTGAGGAAATAAGATTCACCAGCTCACCAGTGAGGAAGTGAATTTCATTCACCCTGAAATGAATAGATTAAATATATAAAAATGTAACAAAATCAGATTATTTCGTTATATTCAAAATCATTCTTTAAATTAATCTTTGATAACGTCTTCAGTAGAATTTTGAATTATCAAATTATATTATTTTTTATTAATTCAGTCTTTTATTAATTCATTTCAGAAATCATTTTGATCCGAAATAGATTTAATTATAAAAATATCTAGAAATATAATATATTAAATATTTTCAAAATGAATTAATAAAAATAATCGTAAAATAATGATAATATATTTTAGATTGGAAGAAATTGATCCATATCACGATTTAAAGAAAAAATCAGAAAATCTGATGATTTTTATAAAGACCGTTTTAAAATAGAAGATTGATTTAATATCATTTAATTATATTTCATATTTGAAGATATTGTAATAATCAATTAATTTCTTTTCGCAATTACGTTTATGAAAGAAAAAATATTTTATTGGATCCGTTCATATTTTATTAATTATATGATAGGAATTGGAGATTAAATGATCAATAATATATTTCAAAATTTTGATATATTCAAAAAAGAAATTATTAAAATATTCAGAATATTTAATTAATAAATAATAATTGAATAAATAATTTTGAATATTAAATAAAAGATTTCAATAATAAATTATATAATCAGATTCTAAAAATATATTCAATAAATTAAATAAAATAATGAAATATTCCATTTCATATTTTATAGAAAATTTAAAGATAATATTAAGAATAAATTAATACGTTATATAAATATCACGGATATTCTATTATAATTAATGAAGATAGTGATTGAATTAGACGATAAATTATATATAAAAATTTTAGATAAAAAGAGGAGCCGAAAATTAATTATTGGACGGGAAAATTCACGAATTTAGAATAATAATTATGACGATCTAATAGATTTTAATTTTATCGGAAAAGGAAAAAAGGATAATATCCGTCCAAAAAAGGGATCCAAAAATAAAAAATATTATTTTTATGAAAAAGAAGGATATTTTATAAAGAATTATTAATTCAAATCTAATATGATATAACGGGAAATCGTAATCATAAAAAAGAAAATCAATATAATTTTAATAGATTATCCGGATGAAAAAATTTTAATTGAAGGGATCATTCAGAAAACGTCTGATAAAAGAAATGAATGGCAATTCGATCAATAAAATAATGATAAAAAGAATAATCCATTTCCGATATCAGAAAATTTACAGAAAATTCGTAAAAAAATATAAGAATATATTATACAATCAAATTAATAAATAAATTAAATCATAAAAAAATATTCAATAATTGAATTTATATTTCAATAATATATCGGAAAGATATTAAAATAGTCAAATTATAAAAATCATTTTATGGCCAGATTATATATTATTTCTAATTATCTAATATATATTATTATAATATAAATATTCAGAAAATAATTCAGAATTTTGATAGAATTATTATCAGAAAATTTTGAAATATAGAAAAATATTTTATTTGATATAATTAATTCGGATTATAAATGATTAATTTTATTAAAAAAATATTGAAATCAGAAATATTAATTATCAGAATATCGGAAATATTAAAAAATAAAAAAAAAATATTTGATAAAATAATATCATTAATATATAAAATTCATGATATTCTGAATATCGGAAAATATAATAATATTATTATTATAATAAAAATTATAAAAGATATATATATGATTAATAATAAAAGGGCAAATATATAAATGAAAAAATAAAAAAAATTATATCCATAAATATGTTATTATTTAAGAAAAATATAGAATATTTTCAAATAAATTTATTAATATAATCTATTTATGATTATTGAATCAGAGATTATTTTCAAAAATAATTAATTATAAATAGAAAATATCCAGATCATAAAAGAATATATTATTATCAATATAAAAATAAAGATTATAAAATTCATATAATAAAAAAATTAGAATAATATGAATAATAATTTTGGAAAAATTATAATTTTATCAATTATTTTATTTATTAAAAATAAAAAAGGGAATATATATTAATCAATAAATGGTATTATAGAAATAGAAAAAATTATTCATATTATAATGATTACGGAATAATATAATATCTGTCTATATTTATCAGATAAATCGCGATAAAAATATATTCATTATAAGAAAAAGATCTAAATTCTATATATAAAATGCGTATATAAATTTAAATATTATTCAGATATCCAATCATTTATTATATATTATAATAATATTGGAAAAAAAAAAAAGAATTAAAATATTAATTGATTCAAAAATAAATAGGAATTTTATATTCAAAATATTCTAAAATTTATTGGATTTATTAATTAAATCAAAAAACCGAAAATACGTAATATACGTAATAATAGAAGAAAGAATATCAGAAATTGGCGAAATTTTGGAAAAAATTCGGCCAATATTTATGATTATCGCAGGATATATTAAAAAAATCATATTCAATATTATTATCATAATCAGATATAATATCGTATTAGAATTATTTTGATTATAATAATATAATTCAATAATTAATTGGAAAAATGGAATATTAGAAATGAATGGATATAATTATAGAATTATATCGAAATTTTTATATTCAGATATGATGAAAGATAAAATGAATGATTATTTTATATAAATCATTTTAAAAAATGAAATTTTTATTAAAGGAATTTTAGATATAATAGATATTCCAATAGAATAAAAAAATCAAAAAATTAATAATTTAAAAATAATTCCAATTATTTCTGAAATTTTTTTGGAATATAAAAAATGGATATATTTTTTTAAAAAAGAATTAGATATTAATATATTATTTAAATATCAATCGTGGAATTATGAAATAAAATTTTTTATAAAAAAATAATCTATATTCAGATTCATTTATATATTATTCAATAAGAAATTTAAAATATTAAGAAAATATTTAAATAAAAATCTGAAAAAGAACTTTATTAGAAAATCGGAATTATTTATAAAATATCCGATTTTTTTTATATTAAAAAAAGATAAAAATTTACGATTTTATATAAATTATTAATAATTCAATAAAATAATAATCAAAAATTGATATTCATTATCAAATATTATAGAATTATAAAATAGATTTTCAGATATATAATAATTTATCAAATTGGATTTATTAAAAATCTATAATTTCATATAAATGAAAAAAAATGAAAAATGGAAAATAATATTTTGAATAAAATATGAATATTTTGAATATTTTATTATACCATTTGAATTCATAAATGCGTCAATTAATTATCAAATATTTATCAATAATATATTAAGATTATATTTTAATAGATTTATAATAACATATTTAGACGATATTCTCATTTATTCAAAAATCAGAAAAGAATATATATGATATATATAATAGATATTTAAAAAATTTGATAAATGGGATTTATAATTGAAATTATCAAAATATGAATTCTGGATTAAAAAAATAAATTTTTTAAATTATATCATTGGAATAAAAATTATATAAATTGATTTAAATAAAATCAAATCAATTAAAAATTGGCCAAAATCAAAAAATATAAAAAATATTCAATTCTTTTTAAAATTCGTTAATTATAATAAAAGATTTATTAATAAATATTCCTTTAAAATATAATTTTTAATGGAATTAATAAAAAATAAAAAAATATTCGTTTTCGGAAAAAACGAAAAAAAAATATTCGAAATATTTAAAAAAGATTATTTATAAAATCCCGTATTAAAAATTATTGAATCATCAGAATTAATATAAATTGAAATTAATATATCCGATTTGATAATAAAAATATATTTATATTAATAAATATAAAATGGAAAATGATATTCAATAAAATATTATTTAAAAAAATTTTCAGAATCAGAATAGAATTATGATATTTATGATAAAGAATTTTTTATTATAATTATTATATTATAATACTGGAAGATATATATTAAAAAATTACCATTTTTAGAAATTTTCATAAATTATAAAAATTTCATTTATTTTATAATAATAAAATAATTGAATTAATAATAAATTAAATGGTCAGAATTCTTAAAATAATATAAATTTGTCATTAAATATATATCAGAGAAAAATAATCCTAAAATTGATATTTTAAATCAAAGGCCGGATTATATGATAAAAGAAGTCAAAAATCAGATAATTTTTTAAATTAATCAAAATAATATATTATTAAAAAGATATAAAAAAATTAATGTAATTCTGATTATTTTTAAACAAAATCAATAAATGAGACAGAAAATTATGATTCCATTAAAAAGGATCAGAAAAATTATTAAAAAATATTATATCGGATTATTTTATGAATATTTAGAAATCGTATAAATTATAAAGAATATTCAACGAAATTGTCATTTTAAAAGAATAAAAGAATATATTTAAAATTATATTATTAAATATGAATCATATTAGAAAAATAAATATAATATATAAATAAAAAAAGAAATAATTATACCAATAGAATCATTGTATGAATTATTTAAATAAATCATCATAAATTTTATTACGGATTTATTAAAATCTGAAAATTTAATGATAAAATTAGAATATAATATAATCATAATCATTATAAATAAATTAATAAAATACGTTATCGTTAAATAATTCAAAAAGATATATAAAATAATTCATATAACCGAATTATTATTTCAAAAAATAATTAAATATTTTAGAATTCCAATAAATATTATATCTGATAGAAATTGAAAATTTATATCAATTTATTAGAAAATAATTCTAAATGAATTTAAAATCAAATTAAAGATATTTATAATATATTATAAGAAAATAGACGGCCAAATAGAACGCATAAATCAGATATTAAAATAATATTTAAGACATTATATAAATAATCAATAAAATAATTGGATATTTTTATTATTTATAATATAATTAATATTAAATCAGAGGATATCATCAATTATATAAAAAATATCAATAGAATATATTTTAGATCAAAATAATAAAAATTGGATTAAATAAAATATAAAAATATTTTCAAATCAAATATAATAAAATATAATAAAAAAATTGGAAATTTTAATATAAATATGAAAAAATATCAAAAGAAATAATTAACGGATATTAATTAAAAATAAAAAAATCAATATCTTCAAAAAAAATGGATTTTAATTAAAAAAGAAGAATAAAATATATTTATTTATCAAAAATTTTAAAAATAAATTATTAATAAAAAATTGGAATCAATCAAAATCGAACCATTTCTGATACAAAAATAAAAAAAGTCAATAAATTTTAAATTAAAATTATCATTAAATATTAAAATCCATCCAATATTTTATATATTCTTATTCTAATCAATAAATATAATGATATTATATCAAAAAATATTCCATTTCAAATCGGAAAAAAAAAAATGAATTCAAAATAAAAAGAATATTAAATCATTATGATGATTCATATCTAATCAAATAAAAAAAATATCCGAATTCGGAAAATATATAAAAGATATTAAAAAATCTAAAAAATTATTAATAAAAGATTAAAGAATTTTATAAACGGGAAAAAATATGTTATCAAAAATCAGATTAGTCTCCTTTTTCGAAATAGACGTATTAAAAAACCCCCGTTATAATAATTATAAGACCATCAAATAAGACATTCTTAATCTGAATAAACGAATTCCAAATCAAAAATGATAAATCAATAATCGTTATTATTATAGAATAATTCTCATCATTAATATCTTCTAATAAATCAAATTCATATTCCATCTTCTCTTTTATATAATCTTCGGTTTGACGAAATATTTTTTTATTTTGAAATAAATAAATCAATATTTACATTGATTTCTTTTTATTTTTTTCAATATATTTCTGATATTCATCATAAATTTTATCCAATAAAATCCAAAAAAGATTCACATATTTTTTATTATTTTTCATATATTCAGAATATTTCAGATGAGATTCTATAACGATATAAATAAAATCACAGAAAAAATATTAATCGCAAACGATAAAAATAGAAAAATCAAAATTAGAAATTTCGTATATAAGATGAAGGCGGTCAGAAAAAAAACAAAAAGATATCGTTAAAAAAATTCACGAAAAATTCGGAATTTATAAATATATGAAATCACGTATCAGAAAAGAAGGGGTAATATTATGACTATTATATCTGAGGAATCACATTACAATATCCATCAATTACAGAAATAGACTATAGACACCAATTCATCGGCTCATCAATGAAAAAATGAAATTCATCAGTTCATTAATAAAAAAATGAATTTCATTCATCCTGAAATGAGCAGATTAAATATATAAAAACGTAACGAAATTAGATAATTTTATTATATTCAAAGCCATTTTCTAAATTAATTTTTGATAACGTCTTCAGTAGAATTTTGAATTACCAAATTATATTATTCTTTGCTAATTCAGTCCTTTACCGACTCACTTCAGAAGCCACTTTGATCCGAAGTAGACTTGACCACAGGGATACCTAAGAGCATAATAATAAATTTCATAATTTTTATTTTTATATTAATAATAATATATTTTTTTATAATTTAAATATTTTCCATTTATAATTAATTATTTCTGAAAATAATTTCTGATCTAATAATCATAAATGGATTATATTAATAAATTTATTTAAGAATATTTTATATTTTTTTTAAATAATAACGCATTCATAAATATAATTTTTTCTGTTTTTTCATTTATAAATATATTCTTTTATTATTAATCATATATATATCTTCTATAATTTTTATTATAATATTATTATAATTATATTTTCTGATATTCAGAATATTATAAATTTTATATATTGATAATATTATTTTATTAAACGTTTTTTTTTTATTTTTTGATATTTCCAATATTCTAATAATTGATATTTCTGATTTCGATATTTTTCAGATAAAATTAGTCATTTATAATTCAGATTAATTATATCAAATAAAATATTTTTTTATATTTCAAAATTTTCTGATAATAATTCTATTAAAATTCCGAATTATTTTTTAAAAATTTATATTATAATAATATATATTAAATAATTAAAAATTATATATAATTTAATCATAAAATAATTTTCATAATTAAATTATTTTAATATTTTTCTGATATATTATTAAAATATAAATTCAATTATTAATTATTTTTATATAATTCGATTTATTTATTGATTTATTCATATAATATATTTTTATATTCTTTTATGAATTATTTATAAATTCTTTGATATCAGAAATAGATTATCTTTTCCATCATTATTTTATTGATCGAATTATCATTCATTTTTTTCATCGGATATTTTCTAAACGATCCTTTCAATCAAAATTTTTTTATTCAAATAATTAATTAAAATTATATTAATTTTTTTTTTCATAATTACGATCTTCTATTATATTATATTAAATTTAAATCGGCAATTTTTTATAAAATATCCCTTTTTTTCGTAAAAATAATATTTTTTATTTTTAAATCCTTTTTTCAGATGGATATTATTCTTCTTTTTTCCTTTTCTGATAAAATTAAAATCCATCAAATTATTATAATTATTATTCTGAATTCATAAATTTTTTTATCTAACGATTAATTTTCAATTTTTTCTTTTTTTTAGAATTTTTATATATAATTTATTATTTAATTCGATCATTATTTTTATTAATTATAATAGAATATTCGTGATATTTATATAATATATTAATTCATTTTTAATATTATTTTTAAATTTTCTATAAAATATAAAATAGAATATTTTATCATTTCATTCAATTTATTAAATATATTTTTAAAATCTGATTATATAATCTATTATTAAAATTTTTTATTTAATATTCAGAATTATTTATTCAATTATTATTTATTAATTGAATATTCCGAATATTTTAATAATTTCTCTTTTAAATATACCAAAATTTTGAAATATATTATTGATTATCTGATTTTCAATTCCTATCATATAACTAATAAAATATGATCAGATCTAATGGAATATTCTTTTTTTTATAAATATAATTATAAAAAAAGATTGATTATTTATCATAATATCTTCGAATATAAAATATAATTAAATAATATTAAATCAATCTTCTATTTTAAAATGATTTTTATAAAAATCGTCGGATTTTCTGATTTTTTTATCAAATCATGATATAAATCGATTTTTTTTAATCTGAAATAAATTATTATTATTTTATGATTATTTTTATTAATTCATTTTGAAAATATTCAATATATTATAATTTTAAATATTTATGAAATCAAATTTATCTGAAATTAAAATGATTTTTAAAATGAATTGATAAAAAATTGAATTAATAAAAAATAATATAATTTGATAATTCAAAATTCTATTAAAAACATTATCAAAGACTAATTTAAAAAATGATTTTGAATATAATAAAATCATAATAATCGCGTTACGTTTTTATATATTTATAATATTTTCTGACTCATGATATGAGCCTTCTGAGCCTGAGATTGGCTCTCCTGGCTCATAGCATGAGCCCTCTGAGCCTGAGGTTGGTGGTACACAGGTGTGTACACGGTCCCCTTAGTGGTCATAACAGTATCTATCAATTCATTAATTAACACACCAGCAAACAATATAATTGGCAGTTCCTTCTATAATAGTTCTGTGAACGTTATTCTGAATATTCTTATTTCTATTATATCATTTTAGAATCTGTATTCAACAGATTATGAATCCGGATTTCGTAAAAAATCATTCAGAATTATAATCATATCACAATATTATATAACATCGTTTATTATGAAAAGATTTTTTTAATTTATTTATTCAGAAGATATAAAGATTAAAGAATATTATCGTCTTCTTCCATCCGCTGTATACACAAAATTTCAGATAATCTCAGCGAAAATATTATTATTTTCTGAAAATATATTTAAATCGTGAAAAGAATATACCAAATTAATCAATTTTAAAAAATTGTATTCATTAAATTCCAATTAAAAAAAATAGAATTTAAATAAAATTCCAAATATCAATAATTAAAAATTATTATCATTTTTTATTTTATTTATTTTATTTTTATAATTCGATTTAATTTTATTCGATTATTTTATAAATAATAATATCTGAATTCGTAAAATAGAAATGATTTATAATTTTTTTAATACATTCAAATTATGAATTATGATTTTGGCAGATATTTAAATGATTCATCAATAAATAAATATATTAGATCATTGATTTGATATTATTCTTTAGAAATACCAATTCTTTGATTTTTTAATCAATATCATTCGATCTCTTCGCCGAATTTGAAAGAGATTCTAGTATAATATTATACTAGATCGGCCAATATATATTAGCAGAAGATGATGAATATATAATAGAATATGATCAAATAAGAAAAATTTAAACAATATTCAAAAAGAAATATGAAAGAAAATTCCAAATCTCCGCCAGAAATTATCAAATCCAATATATCATATATAGAATGAATGATAATATAATAATAGAAGAAATTTGAATATATTTAAATTTTTTATTAAAAAAGATTATTATAATTGAATCAGATTATAATATATATCTGATTCTGAAATATCATGTTATGATCCTAGGTATCCTTGGAGTCAAATCTACTTGGGATCAAAATGGCTTCTGAAATGAGTCGGTAAAGGGCTGAACTAATAAAAAATAATATGATTTGATAATTCAAAATTCTATTGAAGACGTTATCAAAGACTAATTTAAAGAATGGCTTTGAATATAATGAATCAAAATGGGTTTTATTGTGTTTCTATATATTTCATAACACTTCTTGGCTCATGATATGAATCTTATGAGTCAGAGGTTGGATCTCCTGATTTATAACGTGAGTCTTATGAGTCAGAAATTGGATCTTCTGGCTCATGGCATGAGTCTTATGAGCCAGAGGTTGGGCGGGTATACGAATGTGTACACGGCCCTCTCAATGGTCATAATATTATCCCCTCCTTTTCTGGCACGTGACCTCATATATTTATATATTATGATGACGTGTCCCAAAATCATTATAATTCCCTCATTTTATATTTCCAAATTCCGTTCTTTTCATTCTTTTATTCGTCGTATATAATATTTATTGAAATTATCTTTTATTCTTCTTATTATATATTTTTATTATAATTATATCTAAAATGGTCATTTCTATTATTTAATTTAAAATTCGGAAAAATATATTAAATATATAAAAAAGGTGATTTTTTATAATCTGATTATTTTAAATCAGATATTTGAAAAAATCAATATTCAAATAAATCGATTATAAAATAAAATATAAAAAAATATTCAAATATAATAAAAATTATAATACGAATAATTCGTTTAAATTCATAAATGAATTTATTATATTAAAAATAATAAAATTTTATTATTCAGAAAATATAAAATATAAAAAAAATTCATATTAATAAAATAATAAATTTTATATAATAAAATATAACGAATAAAATTTTCGAAATTCCGGATTTTGATATATCATTTTTGAATTTTTTATTAAATTTTTTTAATAATAATATTTCAGAAATTATTAATAATTCTTTCAAATAATTAAAAATATTTGAAAAAAAAAAATTGATTTAATCTTTTATAATATAATTCTTTTTATTTATAGAATTTTTTAATTTTCTATTGATATTTTTTCAGATTTTTTAATATTTTTTATATATTTTTTAAATCTGAATATTTTTTTCATTTAATCAAATAAAAATTATTATAATAATTGAATATTTTTTTTATTTCGAATTCTTTTTTTTTTTTAATTGAAAATAAAAAATAATTTAATATAATATTATTAGATTTATTAATTATAATAAAAATATATGAAAAATAGAATATATTTTTATATCTGATAATAATTTAAATTTAAAATTTATCAAATTTTTTTATTTTTAAATCAAAAATGGTCTAATTTTAATTAATTCTAATATTTTAATTAATAATTTATTTTTAAAATTTTTGATAAATAAATATATTTTATTTTTCTTTTTTAATTAAAATTCATTTTTTTTAAAAATATTAATTTTTTTATTTCTGATTAATATTTATTAATTATTTTT
>JAGEMR010000282.1:0-12205 GCA_021030915.1 Astrothelium macrocarpum
CATATCAGTCAGTCGGTCACTTTCCGCACCAGAAAACCACTTAAACTTTTGTCGCGTTCTAACTTTTTAACGATTATATCAATTTATGCTAAAAAAGAGAATATTATTTTTATTATTAATATAATTCAATCTACAAAATTTCAAAATAAAAATTTAAATCAACACGTAATTATGAAATATTATAATATTCTATAAAATTCATTAAATGATAGAATAAATAACTGATAATAACGTATATCAATTCAATCATAATATTATAAATTGGATCAATTTGAAAAATAATCGTTAATCAAATATATATTCGATTAAAATTCAAAAGAATTCCTATTACATCTTTTTAATATGAAAGATATGACCAATCTTTTATTAAAATCGCGCGAAAATAAATTAATTAATAGATACTGAATAAGACGATTTATTGACACATAATCAGATTTCAAAACCAAATTTAATCATTTATATAATTATTAAAGAATATTATAAAAAAATTCAAAGATTATTTCGGATTGATTTAAATTATTATATAATATAATGAATAAATATAGGATATATAAAAAGGATATTTATAATTTCGATAAAATAAATTTCATGATAAATATAATAATCATATTAATAATAATAATATATATTGAAAAATATAATAAAATCAAATTTATATAATCTGATAATTGAAAATGGATTATAATTATTGAATATATTAATATTAAAAATTGATATATTCTATTTTTTATTATTATTTAAAATATCTATTATTTCACGAATTGGATTATAAAATCAGAATTTTCCGATAATTGAATCATTAAATTTATTTTTAATAAATGGATTAATAATAAAATAAATTTAGATTGAATTCAATATTTTGATAAATATATAAAAAATTATTCAAAAAATATATATTGATTATTAATTATTAATGGATATAAAAATCATTTATTAATCGAATTTAATAAATTTTATGATAAAAATAAAATTATTCTAATTAATATATTTGTTAAGAATATGCAGGCTGAGAGGACAATATCCGCTTATTGTTCCTGATGAGGACTAGCGTCAGAAGAAGGATATTTCATCCCCTTCTTTTATCTCTTTTTATCTGTAATTATCAATATATTAATTAGCGCACCAATAAATAACATAATTAACAATTCTTTTTATAATAATTTTATGAACGTTATTCTGAATATTTTTATTTTTATTGTATTATCAAATGATCTGTATTTAATAGATTATGAACCCGGGTTTTGTAGAGGGCCATTCAGAATTATAGTCGTATTATAATATTACGTGACGTCGTTTATTGTGAAAAGGCTTTTTCAATCTATCTATTCAGGGAATATAGAGATTGAAGGATATCACCGTCTTCTCCATCCACCGTATATACGAAATTTTAGATAATTTCAGTGGAAATATTATTATTTTCTGAAAATATATTTAAATCGTAAAAAGAATATATCAAATCAATTAATTTTAAAAAATTGAATTAATTGAATTCCAATTAAAAAAAATAAAATTTAAATACAATTCTAATATTAATAATCAAAAATTATTATTATTTTTTATTTTTTATTTTATTTATATAATTTGATTTTTAATTTTAATTATTTATAAATAATTTAAATTTTATTAATTATTTTTTAAATAATAATATCTGATTCCGTCGGATAAAAATAATCTATTATTTTTTTAATTTATATAAATCATAAAATATAATTCTGATAAATATCAAAATAATTTATTAATAAATAAATATATTAAATTATTGATTTAATTTTATTTTTTAAAAATACGAATTTTATAATTTTTTAATTAATTTTATTCAATTTTTTTATTAAATTCGAATAAAATTCTAATATAATATTATATTGAATTAGTTTTTATATATCAAAAAAAAATGATGAATATATTATAAAATATATTCAAATAAAAGAAATTTAAATAATATTCAAAAATAAATATAAAAAAAAATTCTAAATTTCTGTCAAATAATATCAGATTTAATATATAATTTATAAAATAGATGATATCATAATAATAGAAAAAATTTGGATATATTTAAATATTCTATCAAAAAAAATAATTATTATCGAATTAAATTATAAAATATATTTAATTCTGAAATATCAAATTTAATAATTATTATCAATTTTATTTTTAAAATATAATTCAATATAAAATATAATCAATATTCAAAATAAAATAAATATAAATAAGATATTTCAATTATTTTATGAAAAAAAGAATAATATAAAAATAAAAAATATAATCATATTTATTAAATAATCTTTTAATAAATAATAATTTATATAAATGATATATTTTTTTTATAATCAAAAGAATCATTTTATCAAGGACTGTCCAGATCGTGAGGCGGTGAAATAGATTATCAAATCAATAATTAGAATAAATAAAGGCCATAAAATTATAAAAAAATAATCATCAAATCAAAGATTATTAAATTCGAATAATTTAAAATTTCAGATCAAAAAATTGGATTTAGAATTTAAAAGATTAAAAAAAAAGAATGAAAATAAATCGAATTAATATCATTATAAAATTCATATTATTCAAAAAGCCTTTTTAATATCCTTAATTATATTTTTATCAATATATATATTTTCAGATGATGAATATGAGATTATAAAATTCGTATAAATCGAAAGAATAAAAGATAAATTTTCATATATTTAATAAATATTCAATTTTTATATTTCAATTCATATAATTGATAATAATTAATTTTTTAAAAAATTATTAATAATAATTTTAAAAAAATGAATTAAAATCAATAAAAGATATTTTTTATTTAAAAATATGAAAAATATAATTATAAAAAATAATAAAAATAATAAAATTATTTTATATATTTTATTTATATCTAAATTCGAAATTAATTTAATTTTTGAATAGAAATTTTATCATAATTATTATTTAATCAATTTAATATCATTAATGATTTTTATTATTATTGATCAGAAATAAAAATCAATTTTTATAATAAAAATCTAAAACGGAATATATATTATATAAAAAATTCTGGACCAATTATAAATGAAAATTTTTAAATATTAAAATCAGTATAACGAATTGATTATTTTCGTAATTAATTAAAATATCAATTAATTTTAGATAAAATATGAAATAATTTCATATATTAATAAAAAATAAATTGAAATATTATTTTGATATCAGAAATTTGGCTATTTTGAAAATCAAATTTTATATTAATTTTATAAAATAACCATTTTAAATAAAACGATTTTTATTATAAATAAAAATATTTTATATGAGATTTATATTTATATCAAAATTAGAAAAATACGAAAAAAAATAATAAAAAAAAAATTATTTATTTTTGAATTAATTTTTATAAATATTTATAATTCTATTAAAAAAATTCGTAATAACGAATGATATTTCTTATATATTATAAATAATTATTTTAGAAAATATTGGATCTTTTTATTAAAGATAAAAAAGAAGATTATAAAAATTCTTTTAATCTGAAAATTAAAAATAAAATGAAAGACAGAATTTATATTGAAATTTATATATTTTAATAATATAAAAAAATTATTTAAAATGATCAAATAATAAAAAAAAGAATTTAATGTAAATTCTAATTCAATAAAATTATATAATTTAATATAAAATGAATCTATTAAAAAAAATATCCAAATTTTAAAAAAAAATATAAAATTAATATTAAAAAAAACCGTTTTTTTAAATAAATTCTAATCTGAAATTTTAAAAATCGGAATATATATATAAAATCGAATAATTATTAGATCAGAAATTGATAGATAAAAAATTTTATCAGAAAAAGTCTTTTATAGAATCAAATCATTAATTAATTATATTCGAATTTGGAAATATAAAATATATTTTTATATTAATCCAAAATTTTTATTTAAATGATCAGATAAATTTATGAATAAAAAAAAATTAAAAATATTTATTAATTATAAAAATAATATTATGAAATAATATAAAATATGGATATTTAATAGAAAAATAATGATCAAAATTTTAATAAATAATATATAATTCAATAAAAATAAAAGAATCATATATAAAAATTTAAATCTTTTAATCAATATTATTTTAAATATTATTCCAATTAAAAATTTAATAAAAAAATTATTAAAATTAGAAATTTAGAAATGTATATTATTTTATATTGAGATTCTATCATAAAAAGAGGCAAATAATAAATCAGTTAAAAGACCTTCAGAAATAAATTATGAAAAAATAATCAAAAATCCGAATCAAAATATCACAGATAAAACGATATAAAAAGAATAAAAAATTCCTACCAATTAAGAAATCAGAAGGAATAAAAGATAAAAAGAGAATAATGATAAGAATTCAGATCAATTTCAAATGAAGATATTTCGAATTTTATTTATAATTATTATAAAAATAGAATCAGATAATTTTATTAAAATTAATTGGATATTATTCATTATTAAAATTAAAAAAATTTCTGAATTTAAAATATATAATAAAATTATTAATAATTCAGAATAGGAATATATATAAAAAGATATTATTAATAAAAAAATATAGATATTCATTATTAATAATATTTAAAAAATAATATTTCGATCAAAAAAATCAAATATTATTATTTTTAAATAAATATTTAAAATCAAATATAATATTAATAGATTAATTGAAAAATTTAAAATAAAATTTATTATTAGAAATTTTTTATAAAAATTTGGAATTAATTTTGAAAAAATATTTATATCAATTATTCGATATAATATATTACGGATATTTATAATTATAATTTATATAAAAGATTTTAAAATATATAATATAGATATCAATAATATTTTTATTGAATTTTTTCTGAAAGAAGATATTTATATGACAAATTCATCAGATATTTTTCTTTTATTAGAAATATATTTTTATATTCTACGAAATTTATATGATTTAAAATAAATTATATAAAATTAGAATCAATATTATATTTTAAAAATAGAAAAATTTAATTTTGAATAAAACGAAATAGATTTTTATTTATTCATTTAATCAGAAAAAAATTTTATAATTCTGATATATATTAATAATATTATAATCATCGGAAAGAAATTAAAAGATATTTAATGATTCAAAAATGCCTTTAATATTGTATTTAAAATTAAAAATTTGGAAAAAATTCAAAAAATTTTAAAAATTCAAATAACACGAGATTAAATTAAAGGAATTTTATGATTTAATTAAATATATTATATTCAAAATATTTTTTTAGAATTTTATATGAATAAAGATAATATTAATCCAATTAAATCGCCTATAAATTCATATAAGAATCTTTAATCAGTAAATTTTAATAATAATAAAACGAATAAATAGAAATATATTAAAAAAATTGAAAAATGAATATATCTAAAAATTCAGATTAGATCAGATATTATTTTTATATTTAAAAGATTGAATTAATATTTCGGGAATTTAATAAATTTTCATATATTAATATTAAAAAAATTGAATTAATATATTTGATTAAATAAGAATTTCGGAATTATATTTTATAAAAATCATTTAAATATTTTATTTAAATATTCTGATTCAGATTATATCATAAATAAAATAAATAAAATATTTATTTTAAAAAATGTATTTATTTTTATTAAAAATCCAATTTTATGGATAAATAAAAAATAGAAATTGATAATAATATCAATAATAAAAATGGAATATATGATAATATATAAATATATAAAATAATTTCAATGAATTATCCAAATTCTGAAAGATATGAAATGAGAATATCTGATTGGATTTTTTTTTTTTAAAATTAATTATAAAAAAAAATCAAAAATTTGTTTTTAATTCATTTATTAGAATAATAATTGGATTTCGAAAGAATAATTAAACCGTATTAATATTGATGAAAAATATATATATTCATGAATAATCAAAATATATTGATATTATTTATTATTATATACGAATATTATGACGAATAAAAAGAATTATTATTGAATTTATTTTCAATTCTGATATGACGATTAATAAATTTATTAAATCTAAAACTGATTCTAATTTTCAAATATTTGTTCAATAATTTGGATTAACGGAATATTAATTTTTAAATCTGAAAGAGAGTATTAAGAATATATAAATTGAAAGAATAATATCCGTTTATTATTTCTGATAAAGATTAGCATCAGAAGAAGGATATTTTATTCCCTTTTTTTGTCTCTTTTTATCTGTAATTATCAATATATTAGTTAATATATCAGCAAGTAACACAGTTAGCAGTTCCTTTTATAGTAGTTCTGTGAGTGTTATTCTGAGTGTCCTTACTTCCACTGCACCATCGAATGACCTGTACTTAACAATATTTATATATTCATTTTATTTATTTCAGTTATTAGATATCGTATTATATTCATTTTTAAAATATATATATGATAATGAAATTAATTTATTGATTAAAATTGTGATTAATCATATCATTAAATTTGAATTTTTTATCATATTTAAATTCATCTATTTCAAAATTTTTACAAAATCAAATATCAAATCTGAATTTAAAAGAATTGGAATTATATTTTAAAATTCAGATTCTGTAATTTTTAAATTAGATATTTATTTAAGAATATTTATATCGTTGAATAATCGTCCGTCAATCATTTATAAATAAAAATCATAAATTTTTTTCAATTTTCAATAAATAATCAAATAATCCAATTTTATTAAAAAACGAATTTCTATTCATTAAAAAAATTTTCTAATATCAATTATTGAAATTATAAATCAGATGATAAAAAATACGCAGATAATGACGCATTCAATTATTTTTTTGATTGAATAAATATGTATTCTTGAAAATATAAATATGACATTTATAAAATATCAGAAGGCCAAAAAATTATATATATAATTTGGAAAAATATTTAATATAAATAATTTTATAAAATTACTGATTGAAAAAGATTCAAAAAAACGATATATATCTGATAAAAACGAAAATAATAATTCATTAAAAAAAATGATAACGATTTTATGATGATATGATAATTATAATATAATTGGATATAATATACGTATTTATAATAAAATTGAAAAAATAAATACTGAATCAGAATCTGATGAAAAATAAATAAATTTTCAAATTATTATTATGTGTATTAATATTGATGGGGTATCTGATGCGGAAAGTGACCGACTGACTGATATGACCGGCTGAGTGGTAAACCACGTTATTCTTTTTTTCTGAATTATAATCTTTTCATTTATTTATATAAATTGATATTTTAAAATAATATTTTTTATAATCATTTATTCAAATTCGTATAATAATTTTTTATTCATTATAATAATTATTTTTATATAAATAATCGTATATATATATTTCCAATCAAAAATTGATAAATCTAAAAAGAATTCTGATTTTATAAAAAAAATCTATTTATTGATTTTTTTAAATTAATTAAAAATAATATCCGTATTAAATAATATTAATTTTATTTTAAATTATTCATTTTCAATATTATAAATATTAAAAATATTGATCCAAATAAATCAGAATAAATTAAAAAAATCTTTTTAATTTGATAAAAAATTTCCTTCAATAATGTTATGATCCTAGGTATCCTTGGGGTCAAGTCTACTTGGGATCAAGGTGGCTTCTAAAATGAGTCGATAAAGGACTGAACTAGCAAGGAATAATGTTTTAATAATTCAAAATTCTATTAAAGACGTTATTAAAGACTAATTTAAAAAATGGCTTTGAATATAACGAGATCATAATAATCGTGTTGAATTTTTATATATTTGTACTGAAATGAGTTTATGAGTCTTTTATTCAAGGGCTCACGTTGAATCTATGAGCCTTCTATTCAAAGGCTCACGCTGAATCTGTGAGGTACGACACCTTTCTAACGTTCTTAACACTACTCCCCTTTCTTACAGTACGTGACCTCACGTATTATTTATAATGAATAACATGGCCCTTTTTTTAGAATCCAAAATGAATTCTGACGAAAATTTTGACCTTTTTTTTTTGAATCGTATTTATCGCGATCATATTTTTGGAAACCGCCGTATCCATTATCAGAATTTCATTATCAAAATATTTTATAATTTTTATTTCTAATCTAATCGTATTTATATAAAAATATCTGAAAAACTGATATACATTGAATATCAGAAATATGATTATTTATATATTTTTATATTTTAAAATAATAACGTATTCCACAAGCGAGCGGAACATACAAGCGAGTGGAACACGAACATCAAAAAAGCTACCATTTCAATCAAAAAACTATCAATTATTCAACACCACTATCAAAAATTTTATCTATATTATTTGCATCTGATTCAGAATCTTCTTCTTTATCATTTTCACATGTTCTGGTATTATGCCCAGTCTTTCCGCAGTTTTTACAATGCCTTTGGCGAATAATATTATTTTCTATTCCACCACTTTTATCAGCATTTAAATATCTAGATTTCGTATTATCAGCTTTTGCGATATCTAATTTTTGAATTTTCTTTTTATTTAAAATTCTATTTATTTATAAACGTTTTTTTTTACGTGTTTTATATTTTATATGGGCTATATTTGTTATTTCAAATTCTTCAATTCGTATTTTCATAATCTCAAATTAATACACCATCATTTACGTATTTTTAATAAAAATTTCCAATATTTCAATAAATCTAATTGACGAATTTTTTTGAAAATCGATAAATTTTTTAAAAATTAATATAAATTAAGATTCAAATTTTTTAATATTCTTTAATATTTTGAATTTTCAAAATATTTTTTGAAAGAATAATTCTGATGAAATCTTTAATTGAATATTTAATTTATTCAAAATTATTTATGAATTAAAAAGAATAAATCCAATATTTTTAAAATCTTCTAAAATCTGATTTTTTATAATTAATATTTTAAATATATCAATAAAGATTGATAAAAATTCGATTTTCATAATATGATTAATCTGATTATATATCAAAATTTTAATCTGATATGAATACGTTTTCTTTAAAGGCGAAAAATAGCCCATATTTAATGATTATAAAAAATGCGACGAATATGACGGCATATAAAGAATTATTATTTTATTCTTCTCACAAAAATTTTCAAATTTTATAGAATTATGATTTTCATATTCATTTAGAATCAATAAACGATATACGTTTATAATTTCTTTTTTTATATATATATCAAAATATTTAATCCATTTAATATCAAATTCATTTATTATTCAGCCATTTTTAGAAATTATAATTCGCCATTAAAATGATAATCAATTTTTATCATATTAAAAATTTTGATGGATTTTATTTTAAAAAATGATAAAAGGCGGAATTATTCGGCCTATTTTATTGATATTTAAAATCATCAAAATTTATTTATGATTATTCGATTAAATTTATTTTGATTTATAATATCTTTTTGAATTAATAATAATTTTTGAAATATTTGAAATAATTCTCATTATAAAATTATTTTTATCAAAATTTTAGATATTTTCATTTAATATATCGTATTTTATTTTGATATTATTTATTAACCGGAATCAGTCTTTAATTATATTAAAATTTTTATATAAATATCTTTAATAATCAAATTTTTGATTGAATTTTATTTTAAATTCAGTCTTTCATTTGATAAAATTTGTAGGTCAATTTTTTTTAATCTTTTTTTCATCTCATGAAATGAATAATAAATCTGCAATATCTCGAATTCGGGTGTAGATAGGAGAAAATTCTTATATATCAAGGTCAAATATATGATATATAATTATATCCTCTTCTATCTTTGTAAATTTCAAAGAATTGGATTATATATCGATTTTAGACTGGATATCGTGGTTTCTTTAATGTATGATCGTACGAGAAACGTCAAAGATTGTAAACGCGTCTTTTTTCGTATCAAATTAACCTTTTTGAATAATCTAAATTGTAAATTATATTCAAATTTTTTTATGAATTGAATGTATGTTATTGTGTTCAGATATTATGTGTTGAAGTAAGTGGGGTAAATTTTTGGTGTTCGTGTTCCACTCGCTTGTATGTTCCGCTCGCTTGTGGAATACGTTAGAGGTCCGCACCACCTTGTGCACGGTCCCACACAATGCACACTCATCTCATTCTCAACACCACGTATTCAAACGCGCGCAATTCAACCACCATAATTAATTATGAAATGAAAATTAATTTAATTGATAATTTAATTTCGTGTGTGTAATTCTGACTGTTAAAATTAATTTTTGAAATGTTATGATAATTGTTATTATTATTACGGACGATCAGATCTAGAATTTGATTCCGCCTTATTTATATCCTTTATATATCCACCCATATCCAAATCAGTCAAATTATCTGATTTGGCTATTATAGCGTATTTTCGTTTCTTTTTTTTTTGATATTGAATCTTATTACGAAATTGTTTAATAATTTCACGTTATTCGATAATCTTCTATTTCTATTGAATCTTTAATTTTTTCTGAAACTGCCGATTCTATTCATGAATTCGAATATATTCAATTTTGATTTCGGTTTCAATTTATTTATTAATCTGAATCTATTCCTTTTGAACCATCAGTTATTATTTTCGTTATTTTTTTTTCTTTTTCTTCTGTTATATTAATTTATAAATTTATTATATTTTATTAGAATTCTAAAATATCGTTTCATTATATTCATTTGATAATTTGAATTTTTTATTTCAGCGTTTTATTCATTATTTCTGAATATATAATATCTTTTTAAAATTCTGATTTTCTATCTTTAATAGATTATTTTTTATTATTATTTGGAATATTATTATTTCGAATTTATCCATTTTTTTTTTAAATATATCGTTTAGATATATTTCCAGTTTTTTACGAAATTATCGCCAATGTTTTATGAAAATCTGAATAGAAGAGGTTTTTGAAAAGGAATAATCTGAGTATTGTTGAAATCTTCTGATGGAGATCTGATCTAGCATAATAAATGGATTATATGGCTGGAGATCTGTTTTTAGCCAGCCACTGGCGATGTTTAATGGTATAAATGCCTATTGATATGCCGGCTAAAATAACTAAAAAAAGTCAATTTTCGTAAGAATTATTAAATTTCCAATAATCTATATCCAATGGTCCAATTTCTGATTATAATAAATCGCCAAAGGGCTGAAGATATTCATGTCTAATAATTGAAATCGATATGTGGAATAAAATGAATAAATAATTACGAATATTCGATTATCATAATAATAATCGAAGAATTTTATTATTAGATGATTTTTATGGCCATTAATTATCAATAATTTTTATTTCAAATTGTTATTAATTTTTTATTTGATATTTTTATTGAATATTTGATTAAATCATATAAAATCCATTTCGTCATTTATTCATTCAGATAAAGACGATATGAAATTGTATTTATAGATCATTATATCCATATTATGAATTCATATTTTCTATATATTATTCGTTATAAAATCGAAAATAATTGATAGAATTAATACTGAACCGTTCATATATACCGCTGTTAATAAAATGATCCAGATATGAGACGTATCTGTATCAGATTCTCGTAATAAATTTCGTTTCTGAGACGATTTGATAAATATACGATATTATTTAATATCTATACCGAATACGAAATCTTTTTTATCCATATTATATATATTATAAAGAAGAATATTGTATTATTCGATTTTGGAATCTATTTATTAAATTATTAATAGAAAAATAAACGATTTTAAAAATTTATATCATTTCAAAATAAAATTTTAATTATTTATAATTATCCGCCTTTTTTTAAATGAGATTAAAAATGGTAAAATATGTTGATTTTAATTCTGATTGATTATGATTCATGAAATGATTTATTCAATTTCTTCTAATTTCCTTTTTATTAATATTTATTGCGAAATTACGAATCATTTATATGATAGGTGGAATATCATGATTCGTAAATATATTAATCCAATTAATTAATATGACTTTCTATTATAAAAAAAATTTGATTAAATCATTTCGAAAGATTTTAATTCTATTTCTGATGATGTCTTTATGACGGCACGATAATATCGAACGGTGGACTCTATGGATTTTAGCTAGTTGAATATAATTAGGATACTCCTGCGCATCTGCTGTTTCAAGAGCTGCTTCAATTGAGCCCATATTGGTGGAGTTATTACGAGACGAAAACATTCGGCGAGGCGGAAATCAAG
>JAGEMR010000283.1:0-12110 GCA_021030915.1 Astrothelium macrocarpum
ATTTTTTCGAATTCTTTTTAATTAATAATTTTATAAAATTATTTATATTAAATATTTTTTTAAATTATATATATGATTTTTTAATTTTTTAATATTTTATAAATATTATATTTGCGTTTTCAAAAATACATATTCATTTAATTAAAAAAATAATTAAATATATCATTATTTATATATTTTTTATTATCTAATTTATAATTTCAATAATTAATATTAAAAAATTTTTTAATAAATAAAAATTCATTTTTTAATAAAATTAAATTATTTAATTATTTATTAAAAATTAGAAAAAATTTACGATTTTTATTTATAAATAATTGATAAATGATTATTTAATAATATAAGTATTTTTAAATGAATATTTAATTTAAAAATTATAAAATCTGAATTCCAAAATATAATTTTAATTCTTTTAAATTTAAATTTAAATTTAATATTTGATTTTATAAAAATTTTAAAATAAACGGATTTAAATATAATAAAAAATTCGAATTTAATAATATAATTAATCATAATTTTAATTAATAAATTAATTTCATTATTATATATATATTTTAAAAATAAATATAATATAATATTCAATAATTAAAATAAGTAAAATAAATATATAAATATATTAATTAAAATAATTTTATTTTTATTATAAAATTTATTGAATTCGATTAATAAATAATTTTTACATTTATCAATAATTAATAATTAATATATATTTTTTGAATAATCTTTTATATATTTATTAAAATATTGAATTTAATCCAAATTTATTTTATTATCGATTTATTTATTAAAAATAAATTTAATAATCTAATTATCGAAAAATTCTGATTTTATAATTCAATTTATAAAATAATAGATATTTTAAATAATGATAAAAAATAGAATATATCAATTTTTAATATTAATATATTCAATAATTATAATCTATTTCTGATTATTAGATTATATAAATTTGATTTTATCATATTTTTTAATATATATTATCATTATTAATATAATTATTATATCTATCATAAAATCTATTTTATCAAAATTATAAATATTCTTTTTATATATTCCATATTTATTCATTATATTATATAATAATTCAAATTAATCCGAAATAATTTTTAAATTTTTTTATAATATTTTTTAATAATCATATAAATGATTAAATTTAATTTTAAAATCTGATTATATATCAATAAATCGTTTTATTTAATATTTATTAATTAATTTATTTTGATACGATTTTAATAAAAAATTGGTCATATTTTTTATATTAAAAAGATATAATAAATATCCTTTTAAATTTTAATCAAATATATATTTAATTAATGATTATTTTTTAAATTAATCCAATTTATGATATTATAATTGAATTAATATATATTATTATCAATTATTTATTCTATCATTTAATGAATTCTATAAAATATTATAATATTTCGCAATTATATATTGATTTAAATTTTTATTTTAAAATTTTGCAAATTAAATTATATTAATAATAAAAATAATATTCTTTTTTTTAGTATAAATTGATATAATCATTAAAAAATTAGAACGCGATAAAAGTTTAAATGGTTTTCTGGTGCGGAAAGTGACCGACTGACTGATATGACCGGCTGAGTGGTAAACCACGTTAATATATATTCGGAAAGGGAATTTTTGCGTATCAAAATTAAGCATATATTAGATAAATATTTCTTTTTTAATAAAAATAAATTTATGTGTTATTGATTGAATATCGTGTTGTAAAGGGGTATTGTAATAACGTCTTCGGAATGTATCTTTAGGAACCTCATATATACGAACAGCCGCATAAACAGAACTGATTTGATTGATGTGAATTACATTAATAACAAGACAAATCCTACCTTCAGTATTAAATTGATTAATAGATCGCATTATAATAAATAAGAGGATAGAAGGTTGGTACGCGCGACGCGTGGTGGGGTCTGCGCACTCGCTTGTGTTGCGCACTCGCTTATGAACCACGTTACCTCATTGAAGCTAGACACGATTAGGATTCGGCTCCGTTACTACAGGAAGCATGGACCCCTGGCCCCTCGCCCCTGACCTAGCTATGTCAGTGAAGGATTATCATCAGGGATCCCATCAGAGCTTGTGCCAGCTCAATCATCAATACTCCAGGAACATTCAGTCCATCCAATGTCCGGAGGGAAGTTTTACCTTCTTCCGCCCTGGAGCACACTTCCTGTCACGGACCCTTACCAGTGGGTTGGACGTGTTGTCAAATCGTACGGCGACCCCAGTGAAAACTTCACGCCGGATAGCGTCCCTTCAGAGCTCAAGCAAAGCATCCGCGATGACTCGGGCTTTCGCCATGTACAAGAGGTCATCGACTCTCAGAAAGGAACTTCTATTGGAGCCATGCTAGCTGACATGCTAACTGTCAGTGCTTCCTCCAGCCACGGAGATACTCCTCAGTTCTCCACAGCAAAAGTTCGGAGGTTGAAGCTGCAACAAGAGGACCGTAATCGATCCAAGATCTTGGAACTGGATGAGGTCAAAAGTCAGTTGAAGGACTGGCTTACAATGAAGCATCCTGCGTACCTCATCGTAGGAGTCCTTGTCGCCGATCGCATCCGCTATGCCGAGCAGTCGGGTATTGGAAAGGAGAATGAGCTGAAAATTAAACCTCCTTCCCAACTTGCCTCGCTTGCAGCAGGGTCTCCTGTAGCATTTCCAGACTTACTGAAAGTCGAAGTAGCCGATTCAGAGACACATAGGCGTGAGACGAATTTGACAGCCGTGGGCACGCGGATCTTTGCCATTGAGTATCGAGTACTCACAAAAAGACTATTGAGTACTTCCGGCAAGATTGATGTTAGGCCTGGCGGAATTCGTGGGGAAAGATCGTTCGGCGAGTCGGCTGGATCTGGCACTGAAGTTGAAGCCGAAAACCAGCAAAGCGAAGTTGTAGCTGATCCTGATCCTTTGGCCGACGTGATAGAGGAAGCCGATCAGTGGTGCTTTGATATGGGTGTTGATTGAATAATGCAACAGTGTCCTGACTATAGATAAGATTATCTCATACCTGCAAGGAACGATAAGCCCTGCTTACTTTTCTTCCAGAGCCTCAATTAGGGACAATTACAGCCAGGGGAAACAAGACATTTGCTGCTCACAGCTGATTATGTGAGGGAAGGAGCGGGTTGGGTCATGTATTGCCCACCATCTCTACCACTAGCAGCTTGGATAACTTTCTTCCTTAGCTTACTACAATAGATTCGTATCAGTCCATCTGCCATAACAGATTAAACCTGTCCAAATGCATTCGACGCTTAGATTTGTTATTCTATAATAATACGCTTTTGGGGGAGTATATTGTTGTTGCTTCAAAATGCTTCAAAATGCTTTAAAATGCTTCACGCGTGGTCACAGCCTCATGGTGACTTATAAGTTTTCTATCTGGTCCACAAAGCTTATCCAAACTCAATATTGGCACATTACCCGGTGCCTCTCCGAATTGACAATGTGGCTGTAAACCGCCGCTCAAGACAGCTTTTAGCTACCGAATTATAGAACATTGGACAAATTGTAATTAACGAAAATCACAAGACCAGGCATGAGATTCTTCACCTTTTAACGGGCCGGAGCCTCCGGCCGGCTTCCATAGGAGTCAACGCCATCTTCTGCACGGCCCACATTTCTGCACACCCGAATTAATTCTCACCACCAAATCTTTGAATATAATTATTTCAATAATAAAAATAAATAATAAAATGAAATCAAAATTAATTAATAATTCTAATTTATATATTTTATTTGAATCATTAATTTTGATTTTTATAATATAATGGAATTTATAAATATTATTTTGAATAATTTGAATAAAAAACCGCTTTTATTTTATTTAATATCTTCTCATTCATATATATAATATTCTGAATTTTATTTAATATTTTTTATTGAATTTATTGATTCTGTTTATTTTATTATGATTCGAATTTTAATTATTTATTTATTATTCGTTATTTAATTATTTTTTATTTCTATCATTATTGAATAATTTATTCTTTTTTCCGTTATTATTGAATTTTTTTATAAACGCGTTTTTATTCTATTTTTTATTCAATTTCAATTTATTTTTTAATTTATTATTATATTTTTTGAATATTCTTTTATTTTTTTTTAAATTATTCTATTTTCTTCTTTTGTTATTATATTTTATGAATAAATGTTATTTTATTGGAATTATAAAATATTATTCCATCATATTCAGAAGATATTTTTAATTATTTTTATTAATTTATTCATTATTTTTGAATTTTAATCATTTCTTTTAAATTATAAATTTCTATTTTTAAAAAATGATTTTCAATATTTTATTAAAAAAGAAATATTTTAAATTTATCAATTCTTTTTTATAATGATGAATTTAATTGATTATTAATATATTTACGAAATCGTTTTTATTCATTTATTAAAATAATAATTGAAGAATCTGAATTAAAAATTTAATTCGAATTTTTTCGAAATTATTGATTATTAATTTAATTAAATATTATTAATAAATTAAATGATTGAAATCCAATTTTAAATTATTCATTTTCAATATTTTAAAATGTAAATATCTTTTTATATATCTTTTAAAATAATAAAAAAAAATCAGTTTTAATAAATAAAAATAGATTTTATATATATTAAATTCAATTAATGACCTGAATAAATTCACGTTCAGCGATTAAAATCAATAAATAGAATAAAAAGAATAAATAATAACCAGAATTCGTTATTTATAATAATAATTGAAAAATTTTATAATAAAATAAAAATCATGATTATTTATTATAAATAATTTTCATTTAAAATTATTATCAATTTTATTTTTAATATTTTTATTAAATATTTTTTTGAATCAGATTAATCCAATTTTATTATTTATTTAATCTGATGAAAATAATATAAAATTATATTTATAAATAATAAAATTTATATATTAAAATCATGAATTTTATATAATATTGGATTGAATATTATAAATGAATAAAAAAAATAAAATTTTTCTATTTATAACGATTATAATAAAAATAATAATTTATAAATAAAAATCATTTATATCTGATTTTTAAAAATAATTTTATTCATAAATTATTTTATTAAATATATAATAATATTTTATAATTTGATTCATAATAAAATTTTTTTCATTCATATTATATATATTATAAAATGAAATACAATATTGAATAATTTTAATTTTTATTTTTCAAATTATTAATAATAAAATAATATATTTTAATAATTCATATTATATTAAAATATAATTGAAATTGAATATAATTATTCGTTTTTTTTATATAAAATTAAATATAATAAAAAATACTGATTTTAATAATAATTAATGATATTGAATAAAATGATTTATTCATTTTTTTTCAATTTTTTTTTTATCAATATTAATAATAAAATTCCGAATCATTTGAATAATAGATAGAATATTATAATTTATAAATATATTAATTCTTAAAATTAAAATAAATTTCTGATATAATAAAAATTTGATGATTATTTTATGAATAATAATTATATGGGATTTGATAAAATTTTTATAATGATGTGATAATATTGAAGGATTGATTTCATATTTTTTAATTATCTGAATATAATTAGAATATTTTTACGTATCCGTCTCAGTAATCGTTACATCAATTGGGTTCATATTGATGGTGTAATTCGTATTTGAATTCGTGGGGTTGATCAAAATTCGGGTGTGCAGAAATGTGGGCCGTGCAGAAGGTGGCGTTGACTCCTATCCGAGCCGAAGTGCGGTAGCCTCCCTTTCGAAGTCTCATCGCGGCCAATCTATTAGTGAAAGGTGGCTTCATTTCAAACAAACCCCGGAGCGATTGACGAGAGTGGTTGATTCTGATGGTACTTGCAAGCAACAGGAGCGTTCCTGAAAGTCTGGCTTCTTATCTCTGGGAGCTACTTTCGTTCATGTATGCGACGGTGAGCCTCAAGTAGATATGCACCTATGCCTCCATATTTATTTTGCTACTCCCCAAATGCAATATGGGTCCGCTACGTTTTCTTTCTTTTTTCTTTTTTTCTACATCTCTTCAGGATTGACGGTTGTTAAAGGTGGATATTGCGCATCAAAATCTATTGTGTGTCCACATTATTCAACGTCATTCTCATTGCAAATGTCTAACTATGAGCATGCCGTCAATTAAAGTCCGTCATACGATCTTCTTGGTCATATCGTGTAAGGGAAAACGGCTCTGTGGGAAATTCTTGGTGTAACAAAGCCCGGGAAGACTGTTCCGGGGCGCATCAAGTTGTTGTGAGTGGTTTAGTTTGCGGTAGCAACACAGCGCCTGTGTCTTCCATCCATATCATCAGAATCACTGACTAATAGTTTACCTACTAGATCTCCCTTCATGTCATTAGTAGCTATCAACATTGGGTGTTCACACACATACCACGAGATGATCGAGAGACTTTAGTTTTAGCGACAAAGAAAACACCGGGCTCACGGCCTTTGGTCAGGTACTCTTGACTGTATACCATCAAAGTGTCTTCCAGATCGCTATCGTCATCGATTGTCCATTCTCCCATGCTACTTTTAGTACAAAGCTGAAGGTCTTCACCCTGGTTGAGCTCGATAAACTTGGCAAGAGAACATTTGAGCTTTTCCAGAGACACATCATTGGTATACTGGTCGATACCAATGGATCGTTCAGTTCGCCGAAACCGCCAAGCTGGTATATAGAGGAAATTGTCACCGTACGTGAACTCGATGAGAAGGTTGTTGTATCGAAAGATGCCGGTTGGTGAGAATAGAAGTTGTGAAACTGTTGATGCCTGTGAGGGTACTGTAGTAGTCACGGGCATTGTTGCTTCACACGGCGCATTTGAAGACTCCGAAGCGCTGGCTGGTGGAGGAGCAATGACGTTCAAAGCACATGGGTTATCAGTTGACGAAGATCTGCCTCTCTTGCGTGGGTTATCTTTGCCGTCTCTGGTCGGCAAGTTACGTGACCGTTTGTGATTTGTTTGGTATATAATCCTATACGCCAGCATTTCACAAATTCGGTCCCAATTTGGAGGTTTTCTTGGCAGATTTGTCGCTTCGGTCGAAAACTCAACATCGTAATGTTCCATGAATGCTTTGACCAAATTCTTTGTGGTATCAGAACCCTCTATGCCCTTACCGAGCGATCGAAAATCGACGCCCTTTTCATCACATTCTGCATGCAACTCGATGTACGCAAGAGCCTGCCTTTCCATGCCTTGAAATGTTTTTGAACTGATCTGGAGCGCCGCACAAATAATTTTTTCGGACACATGGCTTCTCCTCTTACGTAAGAGTTCGTCATATTCAGTGTTCGAAAGTGGAGGGGGGACCTGTGTATCCTTTGCACGAATCATATTTGTGGTTGAAGAAGTAGCCAATGACGAATCAAAAGCGAATGTAGGTTGCCAAGCGTGAACTCGAGCTGATCAGACAAACGAGCGAGAAGTTAGTAGTAGCCGGTATTTTGAGTGGTAGGTCCTACCAAAATAAAGTGAGTGGGAGCGTGACGGTAGTTTCGACGGAGTGAGTGTGATGTGATGGGTGACATCAGCAAACATGAGTCAACAGATCTAATCTCGTGACACTTTAAAAAAAAAAATTAGAAGCAGTGTTCAGTCCTACCATGAGGATGTCGACTATTGCAAGGAGACGTTAGAAAGCCAAGGGACCACAGTATCGTACCGATATTTTTCAATGAGCTAGGCGGCAGAGTGAGTCCGATCTGATAAGTGAAGTCTTAACTTATCAGAGCAGTAAAAATCGGGGCTAAAGGATTATAGTATTGAACAATGTACCATCAACTAGCAATGGACCGTTACACATCTAATCATACCGTGGAACTTAAATAACTCTAGCGCTCATCAAATCCCCAGAGATTGGGCTGGCTCTCTGCATCCTCATCTTCTGCCTGCAGAAGATGATACACGCTAAATAACATACTGAATCTAGAAAAAGTCTGATGCATTGGTTTTACTCATAGGAAGAGGGCCATCCTCCTTCATTTCCGTTTTGCCGATGGTTCTTAGGTTAGCGAAGATATGGTTTGATCCAGAGGAATGCTAATTTTTACAGGTGTTCATGGACGTGTGCATGTGTTTTTGTCGAATGAGAAGCTTTGCTAGAGGAAGCAGAGGTCAGACTTGTCTGAGAGTCATCGATAGTGGAAGTCGGGCTGGAAGTTGATTTAGAGTCATTAGTAGAGGAGGAAGTGGTTGACTTTGAGTGGGAAGTATGGCTAGAAGAACTAGAGGTCTGATTGGATTGGGCTCCATTGGTAGAGCGATTAGGGTTCGGTGTAAACAATGAGCCATTGATAGCAGAAGCATAAGCAGAAATAGAATGACTGAAATATCCGGAACCAGTGGAATTAGAGGTTGGAGTAAGTTGAGAGCCATTGATAGCGAAAGCGTGAGTAGCAACAGAATGAGCGAAATAGGCAGAGCCAGTGGAATTAGTAGATTTATTAGGATTGATAGAAGCGGCCAAAGTATGTAATGGGTGGGAATGAGACGACTTGAGCCGGGTAGAGTGTCTAAACAAGAACGTTAGGATATCTTGCAACAGTATTATATGGCAAATGACTCACGAGAAACATGTACTATAGAGCGAAACTTGTGTAGCAAATAGGGTAACGCCTCCATTGAACGGGCCAGCGTCTGCCTGAAGCATAAGTTCGTCGTCAAGATCCAGACTGATCCCGACACCTGCACATGTATCTCTTCTCGACATCACCTGGGCGAGGACGTCTTTTGGGTGTTGCCGCATAGATATGTCTCTTCGCAGCTTTGAAGTGCCTTTCTGTTCGTCCGTAAGGGATGCAACCACTGAGACCCCATCCACAATCCGGACATAGAAGTCTGCATCGTGGTATTTTTGGATCGTGAGGCCATTGAATTGCACAAAGTCGACTCCAATTCCGCCGGTCACTTGTATAGATCCATCACTGACATTAAACCATTTTTGTTTGTTCGAAGGTTCAAACCCGCTGGCGCTTTTGGAAGAAGTGCCCCAGGACACGGCCGGCGCTGCATATGAAAAATTAGTACCCATGTTAATTTTTCCGCTTGCCTTAACATCAATCGAAGCGTTCAGATTCATCTGGAGAGTAGAACCAATTTCGAAGACATCCTGCACCGCAACACAGCCAAACTCTTCACAAAAGTCAATAGGTTCGCCTATTGAAAGATTCGTATTTTCGTAGTGGAAGTTGGTGCCTTGAAAGTCGATGCCGAGAGGGAAATCAAAGTTCCAGTCGGAGCCGTTCATGAACATGTACGCCGTAGCCCAACCCTTGTGTCCAACATGGGCAAAATCCGCGGTAAATCCGCCCCCAAATTCTAGACCGCCATTGACCTGTATTCCTAGGTCCCAAATATCTATGCTATGGACGGAGGCCACCTTCTTGCCTGGTGAGCCCCAAGGGGAGACATCTGTGGGCGTCGCTTTTGGAACTTGGATATGTACTGATTTGCTCACGCTTCCATGGAGCGATATTGCGGACTCTAGCTTCGAAGTGACTTTACTCTGTATGCTTGATTCAATCGTCCTAAGATGACTGACCTCAGACGTGACTGCACTTTTCCCTTTATCGAACTCGGATGTGACTGCACTTTTCCCTTTTTCAAAGTCACTTTTTAACTTTTTGAAAATATTCCTTTTTTCGTCCTGATGTTCTTGTTCTCTTGTTCCGAATCCATCTTCAATTCGTCGTGGAGGCGGGGTAGTCATTGTTGCAACTTCACTGCGTGAAATGGTAGGCTTATGATTGCCAAATTCAATAGAGACACTGGAAACAGGAAATCCATTGTTAAGATAACCGACTTTTCCGGTAGCTATGATAATGTTCGGCTCGGGGAAAGAAAGTTTGTGGACTTCGATAAGCTTTCGAGTCGCTCCTGCTTCGCAAAAGCTGCCTGTCACGAGTATGACATCCTGGGGCCAGGACATGGCGACTTCAAGGTGAGCTTTATCCTTCGTTTGAATTCGCCATTGGGTCTTGCCACAGTCAATTTCTCGTACCCCATCACTACTTTCGAGATCAACTGCAGAGCGTTTGTCATGAAATATAACATTCATGTTGACGAATTGATGCGGCTGGGACATATCCCTGCGGCCTCCATTCCGAGTATAACCAAAGTTTGGGGTTGGTTGCGACTTCCAGAGGATCGGGTTGCTTGAGTTGCCTTGATAACTATAAGCTGGCTGAAAGAACGGATTTCCAGTCGCATTCGACCCGAGTAGAGAGGTGGGTAGGGACGTTGGCGTAATATAGGATTGCTTTTGTGGGGTTACTCTGGCAAAGGGTACAGGGTCTGTATAGTTGGTCGACGGTTGGGTCTCTAATCTGCCAAACCCAGTATCATTTCCATGTGTTGCATTGATTGTAGGAATCGACTGTATGTCCTGATAAAATTTCCGATAGGAATTCGGGTTATTGGTGTTGTTTGCAGCATGATTGAAAGAGATATGACGTTTAGGGAAGGGAGAAGGATGAATTAATCTTGCATGGTGCTTCGAACTCAGCGCATGAAAAGGGATTGGACGGTCTTCTGATCGGGACGATATGCTACTGTGTGAAAAATGAGAAGTGATTGGAGCGACCTGGCTCTCAGTATATGAGTTGGATTCTTTTTCAATTGAAATAGAAGATACAGGAGCATCCAGGCCCCTTCCAAATGACAGAAATGGCGACAAAGTCACCACAAGGAAGATAAAAGAAACCATTATCGCGTCGAAAGAAAATGCAGAATGGAAAGCTTGACATTTCTTTTCATGGGATTAAGTGACTAGCTAAATACGTTGCGAGATTGATTACAGCGTGTTCTTATTTCCCCATTTCTGGGTTTGGAAGTAGAATGAAGGAGTAGGATTTGAAGTTATGGGAAATATGACGCAAGATCTTCGAAATCGTCCTTGGGCCGTACTCCTGTTTGTCCTGAGCGTGTAGATCAAGATCGGGGAAGTTGACTGCGTTTCAGGCGGGACGGATAGAGCCAAAGCATAGCTTTCTTTCTTTCTCACTTACCTAAATCTCTATATATAGAATTTCACAACGGCAAAATACACAGTTGGACGAGGCACAAAATGTTGTTTGATGATCGTCGAGGCAGGTGTTCCTCCCTGGTTGGGAAATATACATCCAGCTCGCTTGTTCGCACGCTCTTTTATTGGTCCGGCTGAGGAATTTTGCCTGATAGTTTCCAAACCAACACGAACAGTTTCGGACCTTGCTAAACAGATTCGGCGACCTTTAGATTGTGTAACGTAACTTTCTGTACTTGTTCGTTGCCGACGCCGAAAGGTATACAATGGCGAGAGTGACGAGGTACTAGATTAGCGGCCCCGACTTTGCGCCAGTGCGAATCACGAATGTGTGTTCCTGAGCCAGAAACTTCAAACAATTACTGGTGCTTCAGGAGATGATTTCTTAACTGTAACGTTTCTGATACGGTAATGTATCTGCACACCGATGCTTCCTTCCGGAGAGGCACAGGCTTATTTGGTAACGAAGGAGGATTATGCGAGAGGGAGGTACCAAAAGAGTACCTAATCAGCGAAGTCGTAAACGCATCGAGTCAACACGAATGCCTAAGACGCGCTCCGTCATGAGACGCTCAAGCAGTTGCTACTGCCTGAATGACAAGGACTGTCTGACATTTTTGGTTGCATCAGACTGGGTTGCTGATTGAAACCTGTGTTTGTACGACGTGAACATCAGCTTTGGTGTCGGGTACGCCGTATAACATCGAAGCGAAATAACCGCGATCAGTTGAGAGCCCACGTAGCTGCGACGAAGCTGGATTTCAGTCCAATCGAAAATGCTCTCTTTTTCAAATTGTGTTAGCATGAATGCTAGAACGCGCGGGTGGTCGCACTGAAGAGCTCTGCCCACAGTCGTCTCAATGGCAATCCGTCGTTAGTCTTTTATGAGTGCAATTTCATTGGCGAACCAAAAAGAAACATTGATCAGCGTGATGCTTAGGCAAGTAGATAGCGAGGCTGAGAAGATGATGGAATTAGACGGAACAGGTCGGATACCGCATTTAAGCAAGGAATTGAACTAAGGAAGCTCAGGAGGAAACAG
>JAGEMR010000284.1:0-11797 GCA_021030915.1 Astrothelium macrocarpum
ACGCGATCGCAGACGAAGAGCTGAGAAAAGCTCACCAGATCTGGGGACTCACCAGATCTGGGGACGTGACTCTAATAATTTATTATTTATTAAAAATTTGATTAATTAAAAAAATAAGAATTTGAAATATTATTGATAAAATATTAATTATTTCAGAATTCAATAATTAATAAAAAATATGAAATTCAGATTATTATACAAAAATATGAAATAAATCACGTATAATGATCAATTTTATTAATATTTTTTGAATGATTTATTTTTAAAATTTTTTTTTATATAATTTTATTTTTAATTTTTTTCAATTTATTTATATCATGATTGATCATTTTTTCGTATAAATAGATCATTTATTGATTAATCATTTTTTTCATACGAAATAATTGAATATTATAATCAATTTTATGAATTCGTAAAAAATATTCACGAAAATTCGTATAAATAAAATGATTATATAAACATTCTCAATAATAAAAAATTTTTCAATTATTTTTATATATTAATTCATTTTCATATAATTCACGAAAAAAAAAATAAAAATTTGAGATTATTTTTCGAAAATTTTGGATAAAAATGATTTCAGATGATTCAATTGAATTAAAAAATAATAATTCCATATTTATTTGATCTCAATCAAATATACGAAATGAAAGATGCAGAATTTTCTTTTACAGCTGAAATTTATGAATTTATTCTGAATTATTCACGATCCGTGTATATATATGAATTTGTATATCAATTCATAAAAAAGCAATTCTTAAGACCTCTGGCTATCGCGATCTTTCGAGATATCAAAAAATGGAATAAAGAACGAATTAATTAGCAATTTGATCAATCAGATAGACGAGTAGCTCACCAATTAGGTAAATCGACAGCAGATCGAACAGTTAGAAGGATAAGAAGGTGGTGGAGGAGGTGGTGGAGGAAGACGAGATATTCAAAATGTACGAAATTAGCTGAATTGCTCAAATTATTCGATCCAAGCGAAATTTTATAAGATTGACATTTCTGCCCTAATAATTTACTAGTAAATCCAATATTTGACGATGTAATTTGGCTCACGAAGCGCACATGTTATGTTATCTAATCGGGCGAATTCACGATTTTAACATAAATGAACGCTACATTACTCCGTTATTTCTATTCTAATAATTTATTAATAAATTCAATATTAATCAATATATTGGACATATTTCGAGTGTTTATTATATAATTTGACCATATATTCATTTTTTTATAACGTTTTTCATATAATCTTTCATATAACCTTCCATATAATCTTCCATAACGTTCGTAATCGAATCAAATCATCTGAATTATACAGCTAAGAATTCAGCTAATCAGAAACAGAGATATACAAATTACGAAAATGCCCTCGTATTTGATTTTTATCCTATCCAATCTGTTCAACGCATCAAATTAAATAATTAACGAAATCAAAATTTTCCGAATCTGAATACAATTTATAATATTTCCGAATGAATATTTTGAATTAAAAAAAGAATTCTTTAATCGGATTCAAATCAGATGAATATGAAAATAAATATATTAATTTCATTTCAAATTATTTTGTAATCAAATTAATCATTTTTTTATTATAATATATTAAAATATTATTCATTATTAATATTGAATTTGATAATGAATTATCAGAATTAAATAAAAAATATTTCGATAATAATAATTCTTCCAATCAATATATGAATATCTGAATTATTATTAAATTTTTATAAATCAAATAATCCAGAATTCCATTTAATATATATTAATAGGATATTATAATATTATTCATATTCGAAAAAACAATATTAAATTATTTTTGATTTTTTTAATATTCAATTATAAAAACGAAATCCAATATATCAATTTATTTTATTTTCATCAATATACATTAATTGATTGGCCGAATATTATATCATTATGGTCATATAATTATCATAAAATTTAGCGTAATATTTTTTAATTATTCGATAATATTTTAAATCAATTTATTAATTATTATATTCATTAATTCGAAAATAAATACGAATTTTTTTTTTATTTCAATCAATTTCAATTAATCTTCTTTTCATTAATGATGGATTCATGAATATATTATAATATTGTCAGATTCATTCAGCCATTTCGTCAATATATATATCAGATTTTATAAGAAAATACTCTTTCAGAACCTTTATAATAACAGATATTAACGTCTGCGAAGAACCGTAATGATGAATTGGATTTAATAAATTATCATATAATTTAATATTCCTTTTAATCCTTTTTATTATATGAATAATTATATAAATAATTCGGATAATATTATATTATAAAAGATCATTATAATTCAAAAAAATAATAATAATAATTCGTTGAAATGGAATGATATTTCGAATCATTTCGATCTCATCATCACAAAAATCAATTTCAAAATTATCAGATTAAAAAATCAAATGATCAAATTATCAAATGAACGAATTATAAATAAAAAAATAATCATCAGATTTGTGTGGCCTGGCTGATCCCAAATTCCCGTATAAATTTGGTGGTGCGGAGGGTGCGGACGTGCGGGGCTGCCTGAGAGGACGCCCAACCTTCACGCGAGTGTATCCACGGGTCCGTGCAACCTACGGGTATCTGCAACACCGTTCCGCGTTGCGCACCACCACCTTCAAAATTGAACAACTCCACAATCATGGATCTGATTGATCAGTTAACTATAATATCGAATTTGTAAGAATCTGATGAAGAAATTCTATCAAAAATTGAAAAAAAAAAAATCATTATTTAATGATTTGATGATATAAAATCGGTCAAATAATATTAAAAAATTGTTAAGGCACCACGGCAGCACAGGTGCACAGCGACCAATCGGTACGGCCGCTACATATAACTCACCCGGAAACCTACGAATTCATCAGAAGAATCGTGAGTATCACCTTTCTTTTAATGAGGCTCACTCTAATAATCGTAAAGATCATCACGGCGCCAATGAATAATTCAAATATATAAAAATCCGACGAAATCAATTATAATCTCATCATATTCAAAATCATTTTTTAAATTAATCTTTAATAACGTCTTTAATAGAATTTTGAATTATCAAATTATATTCATTTTTATTAATTCAATTCTTTATTAATTTATTTTAAAAATTATTTTAATTTTAAATAACGTGGTGCCCAAACGAGCGGCGCGCACAAGCGAGCGGCGCGTTTACCCCATTAATTCGATCTTCTCACTTTAATTCGAAATATCTTTATAATAAATTATATCTATAATTTCAAATGAAAAAAATTTAAATTTTATTATTCAAATTTTAAAATGAGATTAAAATTTAAAAATCAAAATTATTATAAAAATTTATAAAATTACCGAAATTATTCTATATTGATGATTTAATGAATATCATTTATAATATAATATAATAACCAATTTATAAAAATTTTATAATATAAAAGAAATATATATTAAAAATTTTATATTTGAATTGGATTTTTAAAAATATTTATTTAAAATCTTTTATATTCAAAATATGATGAATTAATTATTAATTTAATATAACGTGATATATATTAAATATAATTAGATTTTTAATTTTATCAAATAATATTCAAAATTCAAAATATAATTTATATATAAATATAATTTTTTAAAAATTTTATATAAAAATTTAATATTAATTCGAAATTGGTTTTTTTTTATATTTAATATAATAATCAAATATGATATAAATATATCTGATATATTTAATTTTGATGAAATAAATTTTATAATAAATATTATTTTTTTTATTATGATAATTATATATATAAATCAATATAAAAGATTTAAAATAATTTAATCTGATAATTGAAAATAGATTATAATAATTTAAAAAATTAATTCATAAAATTAAATGATTCCATTATTTTTAATAATTATAAATAAAAATCATTTTATTAATTAATATAAAAATCATATAATTTCATTAAATTGAATCATTTTTTTAAATAATAATAATTAAATAATAAATAAAATTAATTTAAAATGAATAAAATATTTTAATAAATATATAAAATTATATTTTATTAAATAATATCAGTTTTTGATTTTAAATAATTATAAAAATCATCATTTAATCGATTTTGAATTTTATTATAAAAAAAATAATATATTTATATTTTATATATTTATTCATTTATTTTATATATTTCAATTATTTGATATTGGATATTTTAATTCATTAAAAAAGATATATAAATGCCAAATTGAGGATTTTATTCGGATATATATTATATATATCATTAAGGCCGAATTCTTTTCAATTTTTATAATTATATTTAAAAAAATTTTTATTTTAAAAAATATTCAGACATAATTCAGAAAAATAGATTTTATTTTTTATGATTTAAAAAATATGATTTTTTAATTTAATATTAAATTATATATTCTAATATTTTTAGAATTCTTTTTGAAATTATTTTTATTATAAAAATCAAAAATATTATAAAATTCTATTAAAATAATTTTATAATTCAAATTTATTAAAAATCGAATTATATAATATTAGAATAATTCATTAATTTCAATTTTTATTAGAATTGATTAAATTTTAAAAAATATATAATAAATTATATATTGAATAATTTTATTTAAAAAAGAAATTGTATTATTTTAAAAAATAAATGAAATATTTAATAAATATTAAAAAATCAAAAAAATCCGATTCAAATAAAAAAATTATTTATTTTTCAAAATGAATAGAATTTATTAGATTAATATAATATTATATAATTAAAAAAGAATGAAATATCTGAAAATAATAATCAGTGAATGAAAATAAAAATATATAAAAAATGATATAAATAATATGATAATATCAGATATAATATACGAATTTGTCAAAAAATTATAATTATCTCTTCTGAAAAGAATTCTGAATAATTTGGATAAATTTAAATTATTATGGTTGATGTATTAAAGAAAGTTATTGCGATGGAGCGAAAAACGCGCCGCTCGCTTGTGCGCGCCGCTCGTTTGGGCACCACGTTAAATTTAATTTCAAAAATATTTAAAATCATAATATATTGAATATTTTTAAAATAAATCAATAAAAATAATTATAAAATAATAACGGTATATTTTAGATTAAAAAAAATCAATCCGTATTATGATTTGATAAAAAAATCAAAAAATCTGATGATTTTTATAAAAATCGTTTTAAAATAAAAGATTAATTCAATATTATTTAATTATATTTCATATTTAAAAATATCATAATAATTAATCAATTTTTTTTTTATAATCATATTTATAAAAAGAAAAATATTCTATTAAATCTGATTATATTTTATTAATTATATAACGTACAACACAATTGAGTTGGCCACCCAATTGGATTGGCCACTTTTCCGCATTCTCATACGAAGAATTTAAATAATTCAATCACAATAATATAAATTTTTTTACATTATTCAGAATTTTCTTTCTTAGATATATCTTTAATTATAGTATAGATGCGCGTATTATATCCAGATTTATTGCAGTTATTATATTACCGTTTATCTATTTTTGATATTCTTATACGATTATCATTTTTATTTATTTTTTATTATATTATCTGTTTAGACCCTTTTTGAATCTGTAAATTCTGTCCATTTTATATAAAAAGAGATTTTCCTTCTAATAAATGGATTTTTTTAATTCTCTAATGTCGGTTAAATTTTTGATTTATCATATAAAATATTTAATTTTTTTCTTTCAAAATGGCAAATTGATATATTATTATAATTACATTATATAAAAATTAATTGATAATAAATAAAAATTTAAATGAAGAATTATTCTGATATCGTATGATTCGGTTTCTAATATATTCATTTTGAAATTATATTTTAATAGGATTATATGATGTCTTTGATTTTTAAAAAAGGGGGGATCCAAATGAATTTTTAGAGAATATAAATGTATATAATTTCATATCCAATTATGAAATTATATATTTTAAATCGTACGATATAAATTCTATTCTTCGAAAATCTTTTTAAATATTTGATTTTATCATAATAATTTGAAAATTTTTATAAAACGTTAAAAAAAAATCCTCTTTTGAAATATAAATAATATGCGTTCATATAAAATTATCAATTATTTGACCATATACGTATTTTAATATACAAAAATAATCTATATTAAATGATTATAATTTATATGATGAATGAGAAAATATATAAAAAATGATAATATTATTTTTTTGATAGAATAATTCAAAATCAATTGAATGATGATTTTCGTATCTATCAAAAATGAAAAAATAATATATATCTATTATATGATTTATAATATATTAATTGAAATATTGAATTCAATCTAGATTTCGTTTATTTATTATTCAATTATTATTTAATATAATAATTATTTAATTATATAATAATGGATTATTTTGATATTAAAATAAAAGATGATTTTTATCCATAATAATGATATATAATGGAATAATATAATTCAATATATCTATATTTTGAATTATTATTATTTATTTTTGATTATTCTATTAAATCATATGAGATTTTTCATATTTTTTAATATTGATAATAATTATTTCTGATGAGATTTGATCCATCAAAAATCCTGTCTCGTCAAAATTGTAAATATCCCCCTTTTGAATACCAAATTGGTTAATTATATATTATATAAGATTAAATCATTCATAAAATTTATCAGAATTTTTATATTGGATTCTTTGATAATCGATTCTATGATTAAAACGTGTACGTAATTCAGATTATTATTATATAAAATTAAAAATCCAATTTTTATTTATATATAACGCGTTATGATCGCGTAATAATTGATTCATTATATCTTCAATATCATTATATCAGAAAAGAAATAATCGCGAATTTAGATTAAATATATATTATATGAATATCTATTCTTTTAATTCAATGAATTTTTAATAAGAATATTAAATATCGTGTTATGAAAATTTTTCGTATTTTCGATTTTGAAATATCGTACGAGGAATTTTATAAATAATTATTACACAACGAATATTTAATTTAGGATTCTTTTGAAACGTCTGAAATATAAAAACAAGATCATTTTCTTTTCAGACTTGAATTATAATAGAATGTGGGAAAAAAATGGATTTAAATTGAGTTATACGAAAATGCGGAAAAGTGGCCAATCCAATTGGGTGGCCAATTCAATTGTGTTGTACGTTAATAGAAATTGGAAATCAAATAATTAATAATATATTTCAAAATTTTGATATATTTAAAAGAAAAATTATTAAAATATTCAGAATATTTAATTAATAAATAATTATTGAATAAATAATTCTAAATATCAAATAAAAGATTTTAATAATAGATTATATAATTAGATTCTAGAAATATATTTAATAAATTGAATAGAATAATAAAATATTCTATTTTATATTTTATAAAAAATTCAAAAATAATATTAAAAATGAATTAATATATTATATAGATATCATAAATATTCTATCGTAATTAATAAAAATAATGATTGAATTAAATGACAAATTATATATAAAAATTTAAAAAAAAAAAAAAAAACAAAAATTAATCATTAAATAAAAAAATTCACGAATTCAGAATAACGATTATAATAATTTAATAAATTTTAATTTTATTAAAAAAGAAAAAAAGAAGAAGAATATTCATTTAAAAAAAGAATTTAAAAATAAAAAATATTATTTTTATAAAAAAGAAAAATATTTTATAAAAAATTATCAATTCAAATTCAATATAATATAACGAAAAATTGTAATTATAAAAAAAAAGATTAATATGATTTTAATAAATTATTCGAATGAAAAAATTTTAATCGAAAAAATTATTTAAAAAATATCCGATAAAAAAAATGAATAATAATTCAATCAATAAAATAATAATAAAAAAAATAATCTATTTCTGATATCAGAAAATTTATAAATAATTTGTGAAAAAATATAAAAATATATTATATGAATAAATTAATAAATAAATTAAATTATATAAAAATAGCCAATAATCGAATTCATATTCCAATAATATATCAGAAAAATATTAAAATAATCTAATCATGAAAATTATTTTATAATCAGATTATATATAATCTTTAATTATTCAATATATATTATTATAATATAAATTTTTAAAAAATAATTCAGAATTTTAATAAAATTATTATCAGAAAATTTTGAAATATAAAAGAATATTTTATATAATATAATTAATCCGAATTATAAATGATTAATTTTATCAGAAGAATATCAAAATCAGAAATATCTGTTATCAGAATATCAGAAATATCAAAAAATAAAAAAAAAATATTTGACGAAATAATATCATCAATATATAAAATTCATAATATTTTAAATATTAAAAAATATAATAATAATAATATTATAATAAGAATTATAAAAGATATATATATGATCAATAATAAAAAGATATATTTATAAATAAAGAAATAAAAAAAATTATATCTATAAATACATCATTATTCAAAAAAAATACGGAATATTTTCAAATAAATTTATCAATATAATCTATTTATGATTATTAGATTAGGAATTATTTTCAAAAATAATTAATTATAAATAAAGAATATTTAAATTATAAAAAAATATAATATTATTAATATAAAAACGAAAATTATAAAATTTATATAATAAAAAAATTAAAATAATATAAATAATAATTTTGAAAAAATTATAATCTTATTAATAATTTTATTTATTGAAAATAAAAAGGGAAATATATATTGATCAATGAATGATTCTATAAAAATAGAAAGAATTATTCATATTATAACGATTATGAAATAATATAATATTCATTCATATTTATTAAATAAATTATGATAAAAATATATTCATTATAAAAAAAAGATCTAAATTCTATATACAGAATACGTATATAAATCTAAATATTATTCAGATATTTAATTATTTATTATATATTATAATAATATTGAAAAAAAAAAAGAAAAATTAAAATATTAATTAATTCAGAAATAAATGGGAATTTTATATTTAAAATATTTTAAAATTTATTGAATTTATTAATCAAATCAAAAAATTGAAAATATATAATATGTATAATAATAGAAGAAAAAATGTCAGAAATTGGCGAAATTTCGGAAGAAATTCGGCCAATATTTATGACTATCACAGAATATATTAAAAAAATCATATTTAATATTATTATTATAATCAGATATAATATCATATTAAAATTATTTTAATTATAATAATATAACTCAATAATTAATTAAAAGAATGGAATATTGAAAATGAATGGATATAATTATGGAATTATATCAAAATTTTTGTATTCAAATATAATAAAAGATAAAACGAATAATTATTTTATATAAATCATTTTAAAAAATAAAATCTATATCAAAAGAATTTCAGATATAATAGATATTCCAATAAAATAAAAAAATTAAAAAATTAATAATTTAAAAATAATTCTAATCATTTTTAAAATTTTTTTGAAATATAAAAAATAGATATATTTTTTTAAAGAAAAATTAGATATTAAAATATTATTTAAATATCAATTATAAAATTATAAAATAAAATTTTTTATAAAAAAATAATTTATATTTAAATCCATTTATATATTATTTAATAAAAAATTTGAAATATTGAAAGAATATTTGAATAAAAATTTAAAAAAGAATTTTATCAGAAAATCGGAATCATTTATAAAATATCCAATTTTTTTTATATCAAAAAAAAAATAGAAATTTATAATTTTATATAAATTATTAATAATTTAATAAAATAATAATCAAAAATTGATATTTATTATCAAATATTATAAAATTATAAAATAGATTTTTAAATGTATAATAATTTATCAAATTGGATTTATTAAAAATTTATAATTTTATATAAATAAAAGAAGGCGAAAAATGGAAAATAATATTTTGAATAAAATATAAATATTTTGAATATTTTATCATATCATTCGGATTTATAAATATATTAATTAATTATTAAATATTCATCAACGATATATTATAATTATATTTTGATAAATTCATAATAATATATTTGAATAATATTTTTATTTATTCAAAAATCAAAAAAGAATATATATAATATATATAATAAATATTTGAAGAATTTAATAAATAAAATTTATAATTGAAATTATCAAAATATGAATTCTGAATTAAAAAAATAAATTTTTTAAATTATATTATTAGAATAAAAATTATATGAATTGATTTAAATAAAATAAAATCAATTAAAGATTAATCAGAATTAAAAAATATAAAAAATATCCAATTCTTTTTAAAATTTATTAATTATAATAGAAAATTTATCAATAAATATTCTTTTAAAATATAATTTCTAATAGAATTAATAAAAAATAAGAAGATATTTATTTTCAAAAAAAACGAAAGAAAAATATTTAAAAGATTCAAAAAAGATTATTTATAGAATCCTATATTAAAAATTATCAAACCGTCAGAATCAATATAAATTGAGATTGATATATCCGATTTGATAATAAAAATATATCTATATCAGTAAATATAGAATGGAAAATGGTATTCAATAGGATACTATTTAAGGAAATTTTTAAAATCAGAATAGAATTATAATATTCATGATAAAAAATTTTTTATCATAATTATTATATTATAATATTGGAAGATATATATTAAAAGATCATTATTTTTAAAAATTTTTATAAATTATAAAAATTTTATCTATTTTATAATAATAAAATAATTGAATTGACGATAGATCAAATAGTCAGAATTTCTAGAATAATATAAATTTATTATTAAACATATATCAGAAAAAGATAATTCTAAAATTGATATTTTAAATCGAAAACCGGATTATATAATAAAAAAAATAAAAAATCAAATAATTTTTTAAATTAATCAAAATAATATGATATCAGAAAATTATAAAAAAATTAATATAATTCTGATTATTTCTGAATAAAATCAATAAACGGAATAAAAAATCGTAATTTTATTAAAAAGAATTAAAAAAATCATTAAAAGATATTATAATAGATCATTTTATAAATATTCAAAAATCATATAAATTATAAAAAATATCCAATAAAATTGCCATTTCAAAAAAATGAAAGAATATATTTAAAATTATATTATTAAATATGAATTATATTAAAAAAATAAATATAATATATAAATAAAAAGGGAAACGATTATATCAATAGAATTATTATATAAATTATTCAAATAAATCATTATAAATTTTATTATAAATTTATTAAAATCGTAAAATCCAATAATAAAATTAAAATACGATATAATTATAATTATAATAAATAAATTAGTAAAATATATTATTATCGAATAATTCAAAAAAATATATAAAATAATTTATATAATCGAATTATTATTTTAAAAAATAATTAAATATTTTAGAATTCTAATAAATATTATATCTAATAAAAATCGAAAATTTATATTAATTTATTAAAAAATAATTCTGAATAAATTCAGAATCAAATTAAAAATATTTACGATATATCATAAAAAAATAAATAATCAGATAGAATATATAAATCAGATATTAGAATAATATTTAAAATATTATATAAATAATCAATAAAATAATTGAATATTTCTATTATTTATAATACAATTAATATTAAATTAAAAAATATCATCAATTATATAAAAAATATTAATAGAATATATTTTAAATCAAAATAATAAATATTGGATTAAATAAAATATAGTGTTGAATACAGGCTCTAAGATGGTGCAGTGGAAGTAAGGACACTCAGGATAACGCTCACAGAGCTACTGTAGAAGG
>JAGEMR010000285.1:0-11791 GCA_021030915.1 Astrothelium macrocarpum
GTGTGATAATTATTCGAACAATTCGTCTCATTTCGGCGTTCGGAGGTTGGCCGGTCAATTCTGACAACCCCCTGATGTCATTAAAATTTGATTATGTAAGATTTTTAATAATGAAGGAATTACATTGTTAGTCAGACAGAGATCATGATTACACATTGATGCAAATTAATAGATAATTATTGCTGTCGTTATTATGATGTCGTTTTGTGTTGTAATCTATCTACTCAAGCAAGACAGGAGCTCAAAAATGACATGACAAAGGAGTGTAAGAAGAGAACTCAAACAACACTTCAGTAATGACAGACCACATCAGAACCGCATACTCCACACTTGGCTATTTTATGGTATATAAATGTAATTTAATGTAAGCAAAATGATAGAAATCAAGCTAACAAGTCTGAGTTGATGCATCTTGATTTTGAATAGCATTGTATCCTCATGCGGTCCAAACGTCGTTTCTAACCTGACTTAGTCTATTTCCTAATGAAGTGCATCTTTCCACGCACTCTTTTAATCAGCGTATAAAATTGAGAACCTACTTCAGCAACGGTGACGTTTGAAGTTTTCGGTAGTGTGACCAGAGTAGTCATTGGGCTTTGTGGTGGACTTTGATTACCGCATCATTTCAGACGGACCTTGAATGATGGCCTTTATTTGCCTACTACCGTGCCTTTCATGGGAAGGCAAATTCATCAATCCACCAAGGGCAGTCTACATAGTCCAGACAAGCCTCACCGATAGGCTTCAGTATTCCATTAGTTCCGAAGACCTTGACGGCGAATACGAGAAAGACGACACTTGTCTTGACGTTGTGACAACACGCCTTCACATTACAGGTTCAGACCGCCAATGATCTTGTTACTATTCTGCAGAAGAAGGAGGGAAGAGTGAATCTTTTGCATTACTCTCTTTGTCTCCTTGATACGAGCTTTTGTAATCTTAACAAAGGTCCCCGCAAAGGGTAGATACGATGGACGAACACTTTGGACCATGCTCATAGAGTGGTCTCAAGACACTATGTGTGTCTCATTTGAGAGAATGAACAGTGTCACATCGCCAAATTCCTACTATGCTAAGCCTCAGCAGCCATCCACGGCGTACTCATCAATCCCGAAAAGTCTCGACGGCCGGAGCGTGTTTTCGTGGTCTGCTGGCTCCTATGCGGTCAAATCACCACCCTAGGACGCCTTGGATAGCTGGAATCAGTATTGAAGCCGTGGTTTGATGTTCAATGGGTCCTGGATGATAGTCACACCCAATAGTGTTCTCTGTACCCGGTTGTGTAGGAAAATCGACAAAATGAACTTTTGTACTGTTCAACTGAGTAATTGCGGCCTTGATGGCATTGACTTGACTGGTATGTTGCATGTCTGCTGAAGTAGGAAAGGTGTCACTAAGCAAGGGACTCGAACATAAGAAAAAGTCGGCCTGAGGGTAATACGACTGGACGGTTTGGACGAATTTGACATAGGCTTGTTCGTACGTCACGTTATTCAAAGGAGGACGTGCAGCGAAGGCAGTTCCATTAGCTGCGGTCAGCTGGTAAGAATAGTCATTGGTGCCGAGATTGATGACAACAGCTTGAGGTATTGCAGCTGCTGGAAAAGTGTAGCTATTATCGGCATCAAGAGCTCCATAGCGGGTCCACAGTTCTGGCATAATCGGACTGGTATCGGGTGGTAGGGAGACATAATTGCGTATCAGCCCTTTGCCGCTCCAGGCAACTAGGCTGTAATCTGCAGAGAGATTCCTGGCCGTCAGAGCCCCATAAGTATTAGGTGCGTCTTCCAAAGCTGCGGTATTTGTGCAAGGATAAATGCCATCTTCACCATAGCCAACAGTAATTGAATCGCCAATATACTCGATGCGGCGAGCCAAAGGTGAAGTTGTACCCAGAGTGCCGGTTGTAGTCACGTTTTGGAACGTGAGCGTTCCAAAGGAGGCCTCCGAGCGTTTCTGAAGAACAACACTGTGTCTGCCTTGCTGTACTGTCGGGATGGAAATTTGCTGACTAGTAATGTTCGGTATCACCATTTGTGTGCCATTGTCAATCGTCAGAGCCAGACTATTATCACCAGACACTTCGGAGAAATTGATAATGGCTTGGGTTCCATTGAAGTTAAATGCAAGACCAGTGCCGGGCCAAGTCAGCTGTCGTGTACTGGGATCGACTCTTCCAAGATACTGAGTGGCCTGTGTATGACCAAGTTTAGCCAGGGTCAAAATGAATGCACATAAATTGATCATTTTCGGAACAATGTACTACAGCACTTGTGGACTTGGGAAACGGTTTGTTGAGCCTCTCGGTCTCTCGATCTTGGGAAACATCGACGCCACTTATGTTTTTCCCACGAGACTCCATTATCCTTTGATCCGATTTCTTCTTTTCCGCCGTTGAATTCAGGCTTTTTTGGGGTGAATAGATCTGTAAGTAGCGTGGGGGGCACTAGTCGATTGTGGGAAATTCGCAAGCGGCCGACCGAGCTACAGCGGTGTCCAGGTTCGCCTTCGGGTCCGAAAGCGCCGCGCGAAATTTATTAGCCCCGCCACACAAAATTCGCAGAATTGATTAAATCGCGCAATACGTTCTATATGATATTTAATTCATCAAATTTAAAATTGAGATTTGTTTTTGTTTTATTTAAATTTGATGAAGAATTATTTAAATGGTGCTAAATCTGTCAAAAAACGCGAAAATATATTTAAAAATATTGATTGAATTCAAAATGTATATAAATAAAGAAATAGCGAATTTTATATATTATTTTATATGAATAATTAAAATAATTCGAATGAATATTAGAATATTTAATTCGTTTCGAATTCTATTAAATGGATATAAATTATCACGATTTTTAAACGTTAAAAAATTTAAAATATTATTGAATATATTTTTTATAAAATCGAATTTATATTATAATAAAATGATATATTGAATATACGATTAATTCGGTATATTTATTTTAAAAATAAAATTCAGTCAAAAATTGAAATAAATTAATTGAATTCAAAAATTGAATAAAAAATGAATAATAAAATAAAAATTTATATTCCGAATAATATATATGGCGAAAATAATCTATTATAAAGATTATCAGTTTATATATATGGATAAATCAGGAATAGATAAATATATGGAATTTCGGCCATATAAACATGGCTTTTGAAATCAATAAATAATGATCAATTGAAATATTCAATAGATTATTCATTATCAAATTCTTCCAATATATATGATGAATAATATATTAAATTATCAAATCCATTAAAATAATATAAATATTAAAATATTTTTTAATTAATTTCGTAATTTATTATTATTAAAATATAATTAATTCATAAAAAATATAATGATATCAAATTTGGTCATTATTATGAATAATATATCATTTTATTATATTTTAATTATATAAAATTTAATTAAAAATGAATTCAAAATAAAATTAATTTATTTTTTTTTTTATTCATCAGATTTAAATTTTATCGAAAAATATTTTTTTAAATTAAAATAATTTATTTGATATCATTATTTATTTTATAATTTCATCAATAATAAAAAATTTGACTTTTTTTAATATTTGAAATTTTATGTTAAAAAAATAAATCAAAATCGTATAATTATTCAGAAATGTTTTAGATTAATATATATTAATATAAATCAAAAGGATTAATAATAATAAAACCGATAATAATAAATAAAATAAATAAAATGAATATATAAAATCAAATTATTATAAAATTTATTTATTTTGAAAGATCAATATTTAATATAATATTGAATATTATATAAATTTATTAATAAAATAATATTTGATAAAAAAATTTTTTAATTGAATAATATCCAGTCATATTCATTTTTAATAATTTTATTATTTCATCATCATATTTTTTATCATTTTCATTATTATCATTTAGATCTTTTAATATAAAATTATATTATTTTTAATTAATTATTTAATTTCATTTTCATTCAATATTTAATATTATTTTATATTTCGTCTATTATATCCTCAATAATATTATAATTTATTAATCATTTTTTTTAATTCATTTTCAGTTTTTTTTTTAATTAATTGATATAAATTTAAATAAATTCAATTAATACACGTCAGCGCCTTCTTATATTCCCTTTTCCAATTTAATTTTATCATTTTTTCATTCAATTATTAAATATATTCAAATATAATTTCATTATCTGATCCAAAATCAGATTCTATTGATGACGATTTTAAATTATTTTCATTAAATGATTCATTCAATAACGATTATGAAAATTTAGATCAATTTGAAAATATATTATTTCCAAAATTAATAATTATATTTCTGATTTCTGAATTCGCTGATGAATTTATTTTAAATTTAATTCGTTTTTAATTTTGATTATATTATTTATTTTATAATTTCATTGACGATTCATTCAAAATGGCCTTTTTAATAATAATTTCATCATTCCAAATATAAAAATTCTTTATATCTAATTTAAAATATTTTTAAAAATATTAAATAATATAATATTAATGAATATTTATATCACACGATTTATAATAATTCCATTTTTTATAAATTTGAAATATAAAATTTTGAATAATTGATTAAAATTTATTTCCAATTAAATCTAATTTCTCGATTAATTATTTGATTTTATTAAATTATTATTGAATGATTATTTAACGAATTTATAATATAATAATTTAATTTCCATTTCGTTTTTATATATTCGGAAATATATTTAATAAATCAAAAAAATATTCAAATATAAATTCATAATTTCGTTTATATTTATTTTAAATATCAAATTTATAAAATAATTTAAATTAATTATTCATTTTATTTTAAAAATTTCATTTTATTAAATTAATGATATAATATCAAAAAAAATATATCATATTATATTAAATGAATTTTAATTATTATATTTTTAAATTATTGAATAAATTCATGAATTATTTATTTTATATTAATTAAAAAAAATAATCTTTTATTTTAGAATTTTTAAAATCAATTTCGAATATCGTTTATATAAATTTGATATATTATATAATTTTTCGAACGAATAATTAATATCAAATTATATTCGAAATTAATTAAATTCTTTAAAAAATTAATAATTAAAAATAATAATGAATCAGATAAATTTAATAAATTAGATAAATTTATTAATAATTCAATCATAAATTATTAAATAATTAAAAATATTGATAAAAATAATTTAATTATCAAATTAATTATTTTATTTATAATAATAATTTATAAAATTGGCGGAAATATTTTATATTATTAATTATATTGAATTGATATTTTTTGAACCGAATTTGATATTTTTTGAATTAAATTTGAATTTAAAATTAAATTTTAATCATTTAAAAATTGAAATAATATTAAAAGATTTTGATAAAATAATAATAATTTTAAAAGATATAATTGATTTATATTTTCGAATAAATGATTTTCGAAACGGTTTATTATCATATTTTTCGGATATTTCAAAAATTCTTCATCAAATTTAAACAAAATAAAAATAAAATTCAATTTCAAATTTTACGAATTAGATAATATTTATGTGCTTTCAGATATTACATGGAACGCATTACGCGATTTAATCAATTCTGCGAATTTTGTATGGCGGGGCTAATAAATTTCGCGCGGCGCTTTCGGACCCGAAGGCGAACCTGGACACCGCTGTAGTCGCGCCAATCAGTGCGCCGCTTTATGTTGAGGTGCGCCCCATGATCCTCGTATCTCACATATTGAAATAATCTACGAATTAGATTGTTGGCTTCCTATAAAAGCACTTGGGCAGGTTTAACAGGTGAGCCTATGAGTAGTATCTCGCTTCCATATAGAATGGACTACGAGGTCTAGGAATCAACAAGGTGCAGGATGGTTAGTCGACAGAGACGATTTTTTTCGCTGGCCTACACCCCAGGATCCAAAACTCTGTTGCATCGTCGTGTATTCGTAGCATGGCCAAATCAGTTGGGCTCTTCGCCAACATTGAATCTCCATTCGCCTGAACTGTGGACAAGACTAGGATGGGAAAGACGTAAATCTCCGCAAATCTGAAGATTGTTGACGAATGTGACGTCAGAGGTCTTAAAAATTGCTTTTTTATGAATTGATATGCAAATTCATATATATGCACGGATCGTGAATAATTTAGAATAAATTCATAAATTTCAGTTGTAGAAAAAAATTCTGTATCTTTTATTTCATATATTTGATTAAAATCAAATAAATATGGAATTGTTATTTTTTTATTCAATTGAATTATTTAAAATTATTTTTATTCAAAAATTTCGAAAAATAATTTTAAATTTTTTTTTTTTTTTTTATAAATTATATGAAAATGAATCGATATACAAAAATAATTAAAAAATCTTTTATTATCGAAAATATTTATATAATCATTTTATTTAACGTATCTGCATAGCGAGCGGAACAACATAGCGAACGGAACACCACTCCGCATTTATACGAACTTTTCTTTTTGACGCGACTTTTTTCTACATATAGAAATAAAAACATTTTCTAAAAAGAATAGAATAATTATAATTTTCGAAATTTTAAAAAAAGATCAAAAATTTAATGTATAAAAGATTATTCAAATTTATGAAATTTTTTATATGATATTAATTATTCGACGCGACGGCTGATAATTATAATATAATATTTCAACCAATTCAATGAATCTCATTAAAATAAAAAAAAAAAAATTTTTGAATCATATTATAAATCTAATCAATCACGATTTTTTATTTAAATAAAATGATATATAAAATATAATTAATTATTTATATAAAATTTGAAATATATTACGTATCAGATTTTAATAAATTATAAATTTCATATAATAATAATTATCATTTAAAATATAATTCTGATAAAAAATTGGTTATCAAAAAATATTAATTAAAAATTCTATAATTATATAAAATTGATTTGATTTCGTATATAATATAATCAATAAATATAGAATTATTAATACCGATATTTATAATTTTAATAAAACTAATTTTTTAATAAAAATATTATTATATATAAAAATTATTATTATTTTAGATCATAAAAGAAAATCTCATATAAAATAATCTGATAATCGAAAATGGATTTCAATAATCCAGAATATTTATATAAATAATTAGACATTATTTTTATATATCATTATAAAAAATAAATATCATTTTCTTTTTTAATATATAAATAATGAATTTCTCATTATCTGATAAATCCATTTAAATATAAATGATTAAATAATAAATAAAATTAATTTAAATTAATTATAATATTTTAAAAAATTTACAAAATTTTATATAATCAATAAATATCAATTTTTAATTTTTGATAAATATAATAATCATTATTTTTTTAAATTTAATAATTATTATCAAAAAATGGATATTATTTATTTTTTATATATTTTTATATTCATTATATATTTTTCAATCTTTTGATATAAAATATTTTGATCTTTTAAAAATTTTATATAATAAAAAAATTGAACATTTAATATGATCTCAATTTATATATATTATAAAGGACGATTTCTTTTTCATTTTTAAAAAAATATTTTTTATCTTAATAAACAAAAAAAATAAATAAATAGAATTTCAAATAATTGATCTTATTTTATATAATTCAGAATAAATAATTAATCATTTAAATTTTAAATTTAAAATATTTATATCATCAAATTCTTATTTAATAAATATCATATTTATAAATTCAAATATATCTAAAATTATAAAAGATATAATATAAAATTTTATAAATCTAAAATTTAGAATTATAAAATATTAAAATAATTCTTTAATTCAATTATATAATTTAATTGATATATAAATAAAAAATATTTTAAAATTAATACATAAATTGATATTATTAAAAATGAAAAATAAAAATTTTCGTATGATAAATGAAATATTGAATAAATATCAAAAAATCAAAAAAATTCAATTATATATTAGCGGATCATTTAATATTTTAAAAATAAATACGTTATAATCATAAAAAAATATTATTGAAATTAGAAAAAATGATATATGTGAAAAGAATGATTATATAAATGGCAAAAATTCGTATATACGATATTATAATAACTATAAATAATCTGGATATTATACGCGAATATATTAGATAGATTTTTTAACTTCTGAAAAAAAAAATAATGATTAATTTTCATAATTATAATATAATATTATTGTATTGATAAAAAAAAAGTTCGTATGAATACGGAACGGTATTCCGCTCGCTATGTTATTCCGCTCGCCATGCAGATACGTTATATAAATTTTTATGAATATTTTTTATAAATTTATAAAATTAATTATAATATTCAATTATTTTATATGAAAAAGATGATTAATCAATAAATGATCTATTTATATAAAAAATGATTAATCATAGAGTCACGTCCCCAGATCTGGTGAGTCCCCAGATCTGGTGAGCCTTTCGCATACTTTCCGCATACGAAACGCGTTATTTGTTCTAATATCTCAAAAATCTATCCAAAAAGCCTCAGATTATGAAATTGAGATTCAGAAAATTCTTTTAATTCTCAAAAATAAAGAATTTCCTTCATTCTATGTTGTTATTCATCATTTTAAATTTTCTTATTCAATTCTATTCCGTAGATATAACGCAGGCCTTTCACGCCCTCAAATTCATGAAATGTAATAAATTCTTACAAATACAGAAAAAATCATTTTAATTCGATGAATAAAATAATATATTATCGCAGAAATTCTTCTCTCAATCTCATTATTGAAAAAATTTGTTCAATAATTACGATTTATACGCGTTAGATACGCATCAAATAATACATTTATAATTATTCAATTCAATTCTATTAATTATAAATGATTTTATCATTTTCAAAAACGACATTCTGATATAAAAATAATATTTATCTGATAATTGGAATATATACGATATAAGAAAATAATTTATGAACGTATAAAATGTTGATTTAATACGATCAAAATATAATTTGCAAATCGAGAATATGATCTTTCCAATATATAGAATATGGACGAATCAGAATTTAATATCAGCGAAGAATAAATAATAAAAATATTAATACATTTAGACAATATATAATAAGATAAAATTGTAAATAATAAATAAGAATGAATAATAGATATTGAATATATCAATATCATAAATAAAACGTTATTTCTTTTTTTGATATTCAAAAATGAGAATATGAATATATATTGAATTAATAAATAAATATTTCAAAAATGGCATTTCGTAATTAATCAAAATGGTTGAATATTAAATGATTTAAAATTATAATAATTGATCAAAATTTTTGAATTTTTAATACACAAAAAGACTGCAGATCGCTGGTATTTATTCATCATTAATGGTCATGAAAATCATATACAAACCGATTTTATTATTTATTATATAAAAAATGAAATTGATTTATTTATTATATCTTTTCATTATTTATATGAATTATAATTATTTGATATTTTTATATTTTTGATTTTCAAACGTTTTCATTCCAGTGAAATATATACAATCTTTCAATTCAATTTATAACAAATTCCATGATCAGAATGGATCGAATTATTATCTCATATACGTGAAAAGATAATGATTAAAAATAATATTCTTATTGAATAGCGAAAAACTGATTTATTATCTATGATATTTATACGAATTCTTAAAAATCTTCCTCATGAAATTATTTTGATCGTTATTCAATCACATATATCATCCAATCCAATTAATTTGGATTTTTTATTATTTGATAATTCTCCTTCAGAATTTATTAAATTAAAATGATCAAATAAATAATTCAATAAAAAATTATACAAATAATTAGTATTTAAATTACTGATGAAGTATTATACCGATCGAATGATTCGCCTTTATGAAAATCAAAATACAACCATTTTTATTATAATAAATCAATTAAAAAAGATATAAATATTTTTTGGAAAACGAAAAAGGAATTTTAAAAAAAAAAGAATCCAATTAGAAGATATTTCATTATATTCTATTGAGAATATGTTGCGAATAATTCGTAAAATAGAAACGAAATCCAAGATAAAAGGATGGCGTGGTCGTCCATGAAAGACTCCAGTGATTGAAATAGATAATGAAAAAGAAACTGAAAATTCAGAAAATGTATCTAATAATTCAGATGAGGAGGAAATTCCTCATAAGCGATACGCAACGCGATCGCAGACGAAGAACTGAGAAAAGCTCACCAGATCTGGGGACTCACCAGATCTGGGGACGTGACTCTAATATAAATAAATTAAAAAAACTGAAAATAAAATTATATAAAAAAAAATTTCAAAAATAAATTATTTGAAAAATATTAATAAAATTGATTATTATATATGATTTATTTCATATTTTTATATAATAATTTAAATTTCATATTTTTTATTAATTATTGAATTCTGAAATAATTAATATTTTATCAATAATATTTTAAATTAATATTTTTTTAATTGATTAAATTTTTGATAAATAATAAATTATTATATGAAATTATTTTGATAAAATTTTGATAAATATTTATATTTTATTAAACTTTTGAATTTTATTTAATTAATATCTTTTTTTAAATATTTATATTTATTAAACAAATTTTTATTATCAATTTTAATGAATTTTTTTAGAATTTTATATAATTTTTGAATATTTTGAAAAAAATTAATGAATAATTTATTATTTTTTTTTTAAAAAATATTATTTTATTTCCAAATTTAATATTATTATTAATGATAATTTTTTAATTAATAATATATTTTATTATTTTATTAATGATTATTTGAAAAATTAAAAAATTCTATAAAATATTTATATAAAAAGAATATATTATTAAAATCATATTTTTGATTTTATTATTTAAAATTTTTTTTTTAAAAAAAATTCAGAAATTAATTTAATTTAATTATATAAAAAATTAAAAAATCAAAATTGATAATTTGATAAAAAAGATTAGATATGAATATTTAAAATAAAAATAATGAATTTCAAATTTTAAATATTTTAAAAAAATTTTATAATATTTTAAAAAAATTTTATAATATTATTATTTATAATTAAAATTCATTAAAATGAATAAAAGATTTTCGAAAATATATTAATTATATATTTTTATAAATAATTATACGAAATAGAATTTTTAATATATTTTATTTTTAATTATTCTTATTTATAAATTTAAAATTATAATATAACGTATCTGCATAGCGAGCGGACCATCATAGCGAGCGGACCACCCGCATCCAATCATACGAACTTTTCTTTTATCAACACAATAATATTTTATTATAATTATTAAAATTAATCGTTATTTTTTTTTTTTCAGAAATTAAAAAATCTATCTGACAGATTCGCGCATAATATTCAGATTATTTATAATTATTATAATATTATATATACGGATTTTTATCATTTATACGATCATTCTTTTCATATATATCATTTTTTCTAATTTTAATAATATCTTTTTATGATTATAATATATTTATTTTTAAAATATTAAATGATCCGCCAATATATAATCGAATTTTTTTGATTTTTTAATATTTATTTAATATTTTATTTATTATATAAAAATTTTTATTTTTCATTTTTAATAATATCAATTTATATATTAATTTTAAAATATTTTTCATTTGAATATCAATTAAATCATATAATTAAATTAAAGAATTATTTTAATATTTTATAATTTTAGATTTCAGATTTATAAAATTTTATATTATATTTTTTATAATTCTAAATATATTTGAATTTATAAATATGATATTTATTAAATAAA
>JAGEMR010000286.1:0-11711 GCA_021030915.1 Astrothelium macrocarpum
ATTTTCTGATAAAATCCTTTTTCAGATTTTTATTTAAATATTCTTTTAATATTTCAAATTTTTTATTGAATAATATATATATGAATCTGAATATAAATTATTTTTTTATAAAAAATTTTATTTTATGATTTTATAATTGATATTTAAATAATATTTTAATATCTAATTCTTCTTTAAAAAAATATATCCATTTTTTATATTTTAAAAGAATTTTAAAAATAATTAGAATTATTTTTAAATTATTAATTCTTTAATCTTTTTATTTTATTGGAATATCTATTATATTTGAGATTTTTTTGATAAGAATTTCATTTTTTGAAATGATTTATATAAAATAATCATTTATTTTATCTTTTACCGTATCTGAATATGAAGATTTCGATATAATTCTATAATTATATTCATTCATTTTCAATATTCTATTTTTCTAATTAATTATTGAATTATATTATTATAATCAAAATAATTCTAATACGATATTATATCTGATTATAATAATAATATTGAATGCGATTTTCTTAATATATCCTGTGATAATCATGAATATTGATTGAATTTCTTCTGAGATTTTATCAGTTTCTGGCATTTTTTCTTCTATTATTACGCGTATTACGTATTTCCGGTCTTTTGATTTGATTGATAAATCCAATGAATTTTGAAATATTTTAAATATAAAATTTTTATTTATTTCTGAATTGATTAATATGTTAATTCCTTTTTTTTTTTCTAATATTATTATAATATATAATAAATGATTAAATGTCTGAATGATATTTAAATTTATATACGTATTTTATATATAGAATTTAAATCTTTTTTTTATAATAAATATATTTTTATCGTAATTTATTTAATAGATATGGGCGAATATTATACGATTTCGTAATTATTATAATATAAATAATTCTTTCTATTTTTATAGAATCTTTTATTGATCAATATATATTCCTCTTTTTATTTTTGATAAATAAAATAATTAATAAAATTGTAATTTTTCCAAAATTATCATTTATATTATTCTAATTTTTTTATTATATAAATTTTATAATTCTCGTTTTTATATTAATAATAATATGTCTTTTTATAATCTAGATATTCTCCGTTTATAATCAATTATTTTTGAAAATAATTTCTGATTTAATAATTATACACAGATTATATTAATAAATTCATTTAAAAATATTCTGTATTTTTTTTGAATAATAATATATTTATGGATATAATTTTTTTTATTTTTTCGTTTATGAATTTGTCTTTTTATTATTGATCATATATATATCTTTTATAATTCTTATTATAATATTATCATTATTATATTTTTCTATATTTCAGATATCATGAATTTTATATATCAATGATATTATTTCGTCAAACGTTTTTTTTTATCTTTCAATATTTCTGATATTTTAATAATTAATATTTCTGATTTCGACATTTTTCTGATAAAATTAATCATTTATAATCCGAATTGATTATATTAAATAAAATATTTTTCTATATTTCAAAATTTTTCAATAACAATTTCATTAAAATTCCGAATTATTTTTTAAAAATTTATATTATAATAATATATATTGAATAATTAGAAATTATATATAATCTGGTCATAAAATGATTTTCATGATTAAATTATTTTAATATTTTTCTGATATATTACTGAAATATGAATTCAATTATTGAATATTTTTTTATAATTCGATTTATTTATTGATTTGATCGTATAATATATTTTCGTATTCTTTCATAGATTTTTTATAAATTTTCTAATACCGGAAATGGATTATCTTTTTCATCATCATTTTATTGATCGAATTGCCATTTATTCCTCTTATCGGACGCTTTCTGAATGATCCCTTTGATTAAAATTTTTTTATTCGAATAATCTATCAAAATCATATTGATTTCTTTTTTCATAATTACAATTTCCTGTCATATTATATTGGATTTGGACCGGTAATTCTTTACGAAATATCTCTTTTTTTTATAAAAATAATATTTTTTATCTTTAAATTCTTTCTTCGGATGAATATTACTCTTTTTTCCTTTTCCGATAAAATTAAAATTCATTAGATCGCCATAATCGTTATTCTGAATTCATGAATTTTCCCATCCAATGATTAATTTTCAGTCTCCTTTTTTTTTTAGAATTCTCATATACAATTTATCGTCTAATTCAATCATTATCTTCATTAATTACGGTAAAATATCCGTGATATTTATATAATATATTAATTCATTCTTGATATTATCTTTAAATTCTTTATAAAATATAAAATGAAATATTTTATCATTTCATTCAATTTATTGAATATATTCCTGGAATCTGATTATATAATCTACCATTAAAATTTTTTATTTGATATTCAGAATTATTTATTCAATTATTATTTATTAATTGGATATTCTGAATATTTTGATAATTTCTTTTTTGAATATATCAATATTTTAATAATTTCTTTTTTGAATACATCAAAATTTTGAAATATGCTATTGGTCATCTGATCCCCAGCCCCTATCATATAACTAATAAGACGTGATCAGATTCAATGGAATATTCTTTCTTTCATAAACGTAATTATAAAAAAAGATTAATTATTTATTACAATATTTTCGAATATGAGATATAATTGAATAATATTGAATCAATTTTCTATTTTAAAATGATTTTCATAAAAATCATTGGATTTTCTGATTTTTCTGTCAAATCGTGATATGAATTGGTTTTCTTTAATCTGAAATGAATTATCATCATTTTGCGATTATTTTTATTAATTCATTTTGAAAATATTCAATATATTATGATCCTAAATATTCTTGAAATCAAATTTATTTAAGATCAAAATGACTTCTGAAATGAATCAATAAAAAACTAAATTAATAAAAAATGATATGATTTGATAATTCAAAATTCTACTGAAAACGTTATTAAAGACTAATTTAAAAAATGGCTTTGAATATAATGAGGTTATAATAATCGCGTTACGTTTTTATATATTTGCAATATTCTCTGGCTCATAACAAGAGCCTTCTGAATCAGAGGTCGGTATACACAGGTGTACACACGGTCCCCTCAATGGTCCTAACAGATAGAATCAAATATTTAAAAAGATTTTCGAAAAATAGAATTTATATTATACGATCCAGAATATGTAATTTTATAATTGGATATAAAATTATATATATTTACATTTTTTAAAAATTTATCTGGATCCTTCCTTCTTTGAAAATCAAAGATATCATATAATCCCATTAAAATATAATCTCAAAATGAATATATTAAAAATCGAATCGTACGATATCAGAATAATTCTTCATCTGAATTTTTATTTATTATCGACCAGTTTTTATATAATACAATTATAATAATATATTAATTTGTTATTTTAAAGGAAAAAAATTAAATATTTTATATGATAAATCAAAAATTTAACCGATATCGGAAAATTAAAAAAAATCCATTTATTAGAAAAAGGATTTCTTTTTATATAAAATAAATAGAATTTATAGATTCAGAAAAGGTCTAAATAAATAATATAATAAGAAATAGATGAAAATGATAGTCATATAAGAATATCAAAAATAGATAAATAATAATATAATAATTATAATAAATCTGGATATAATACGCGTATCTGTATTATAATTAAAGATATATCTAAAAAAAAGAATTCTGAATAATATAAAAAAATTTATATTATTGTGATTGAATTATTTAAATTCTTCGTATGAGAATGCGGAAAAATGGCCAATCCAATTGGATGGCCAATTCAATTGGATGGCCAATTCAATTGTGTTATACGTTAATAATTATGATATAATATTTCAATTAATTTAATAAATTTTATTAAAATAAAAAAGAAAATGATTTTGAATTATATTATAAATCTAATTAATCACGATTTTTTATTTAAATAAAATAATATATAAAATATAATTAATTATTTATATAAAATTTGAAATATATTATATATTGAATTTTAATAAATTACAAATTTCATATAATAATAATCATTATTTAAAATATAATTCTAATGAAAAATTAATTATCAGAAAATATTAATTGAAAACTCTATAATTATATAAAATTGATTTAATTTTATATATAATATAATTAATAAATATAAAATTATTAATATCAATATTTATAATTTTAATAAAATTGATTTTTTAATAGAAATATTATCATATATAAAAATTATTATTATTTTAAATTATAAAAAAAGATTTTACATAAAATAATCTGATAATTGAAAATGAATTTTAATAATTCAGAATATTTATATAAATAATTAGACATTATTTTTATATATCATTATAAAAAATAAATATTATTTCCTTTTTTAATATATAAATAGCGAATTTTTTATTATTTGACGAATTTATTTAAATATAAATGATTGAATAAAAAATAAAGTTAATTTAAATTGATTATAATATTTTAAAAAATTTATAAAATTTTATATAATTGATAAATATCAATTTTTAATTTTTAATAAATATAATAATCATTATTTTTTTGAATTTAATAATTATTATTGAAAAATAGATATTATTATTTTTTATATATTTTTATATTTATTATGTATTTTTCAATTTTTTGATATAAAATATTTTGATTTTTTAAAAATTTTATATAATAAAAAAATTAAATATTTAATACGATTTTAATTTATATATATTATAAAAAATGATTTTTTTTCTATTTTTAAAAAAATATTTTTTATTTTAATGAATGAAAGAAATATATAAATAGAATTTCAAATAATTGATTTTATTTTATATGATTTAAAATAAATGATTAATTATTTAAATTTTAAATTTAAAATATTTATATTATTAAATTTTTATTCAATAAATATTATATTTATAAATTTAAATATATTTAAGATTATAAAAGATATAATACGAAATTCTATAAATCTGAAATTTAGAATTATAAAATATTAAAATAATTCTTTAATCCAATTATATGATCTAATTGATATATAAATAAAAGATATTTTAAAATTAATATATAAATTGATATTATTAAAAATGAAAAATAAAAATTTTTATATAATAAATGAAATATTGAATAAATATCAGAAAATTAAAAAAATTTGATTATATATTGGTGGATTATTTAATATTTCAGAAATAAATATGTTATAATCATAAAAAAATATTATTAAAATTAGAAAAAATGATATATATAAAAAGAATAATCATATAAATGGCAAGAATCCGTATATACGATATTATAATAATTATAAATAATTTGAATATTATACACGAATATATCAGATAAATTCTTTAATCTTTAAAAAAAAAAATAATAATTAATTTTCACAATTATAATATAATATTATTGTATTGATAAAAAAAAAATTCGTATAAATACGGAACGGTATTCCACTCGTTATATTGTTCCGTTCGTTATACAGATATGTTAGATTATTATAAATACGTCTAAAATATTATAATTATTTAAAAAAATTTAAAATAATGATAATTAAAAAAGAATTCAATTAATTTTATAATATTATAAAAATTATGAAAAAATAAAATATAATATACATATTTGTCAAAAGAATATTAAAAAATTTTCAGAATCTGATATAAATCTAGAATTTATAAATTGGGGTTTGAATAATGATAAAAATAATGATTGAAAAATATGAGATGATAGTACCAAAAAAAAAACGGCCGCTTCACTGATATGGCCGCTTCGCTGATCCAATACGTTAATTATTAAAAAAATCAATATTAAAAAAATTTATTCAATCTTTTATTTAACGTGATACATAAACGAGCGGTCCGCACAAGCGAGCGATCCGTTTTCCTCACCAATTCAATCTTCTTTTTTTAATATAAAATATCTCCACCATTAATTATACCCATAATTTTAGATAAAAAAATTTAAATTTTATAATTCAAATTTTAAAATAAAATCAAAATTTAAAGATCAAAATTATTATAAAAATTTATAAAATTATTTTAAATATTTTTCATCAATGATTTAATAAATATCAATCATAAAATGATATAATATCTAATTTATAAAAATTTAATAATATAAAAAAATTATATATTAAAAATTTTATATTCAAATTATATTTTTAAAAATATCTATTTAAAATCTTTTATATATAAAATATGACCAATTAATTTTTAATTTAATATAATATAATATATATCGGATTTAATTAGATTTCTAATTTTATCAGATAATATTCAGAATTTAAAATATATTTTATATATAAATATGATTTTTAAAAAATTTTATATAAAAATTCCAAATTTATTTGAAATTAATTTTTATTTATATTAAATATAATAATCAAATATAATATAAATATAATTAATATATTCAATTTCGATAAAATTAATTTTATAATGAATGTTGAATACAGGCTCTAAGATGGTGCAGTGGAAGTAAGGACACTCAGGATAACGCTCACAGAGCTATTGTAGAAGGAACTGCCAACTGTATTATTTGCTGATGTGTTAACTAGTGAATTGATAGATACAGATGAGATGATGGAAGAAAAGCGGACGAAATTCTCTTCTTTTTACGTTAATTCTGATTGGGATTCCTAAACGATATTATTCTTCTGAATTGTATATTCTCAACATTCTTTTTTAGATCTGGAGGTCAATATTCCGTCAATCCGAATTACTGAATAAATATCTGAAAATTAGAATCAGTCTTGAATTTGATTAATTCATCAGCCATCATATCAGAATTAGAAATAAATTCAATAATAATTCATTTTATTCATTATAATATTTATATATAATGATAAATAATATCAATATATTTTAATCATTCATGAATATATATATTTTTCATTAATATTAATATAATCTAATTATTTTTTTAAAATTTAATTATTATTCTGATAAATGAATTAAAAATAAATTTTTGATTTTTTTTAATGATTGATTTTAAAAAAAAGGATTTAATTAGATATTTTCATTTTATATTTTTCAAAATTTGAATAATCTATTAAAATTATTTTACGTATTTATATATTATTATATATTCTATTTTTATTATTGATATTATTATCGATTTCTGTTTTTTTATTCATTCATAAAATTGAATTTTTAATAAAAATAAATACATTTTTTAAAATAGATATTCTATTTATTTTATTCATGATATAATCTGAATTAAAATATTTAAATAAAATATTTAAATGATTTTTATAAAATATAATTCCGAAATTTTTATTTGATCGAATATATCAATTCAATTTCTTTAATATCGATATATAAAAATTTATTAAATTTCTGAAATATTAATTCAATCTTTCAAATATGAAGATAATATCTGATCTGATCTGAATTTTTAGATATATCCATTTTCCGATCCTTTTGACGTATTTTTATTTATCCGTTCTATTATCATTAAAATCTGTTCATTAAAAATTCTCATATAAATCTATAAATAATCTGACCGGATTGATATTATCTTTATTTATATAAAATTTTAAAAGAATATTTTGAATATAATATATTTAATTAAATCGTAGAATTTTTTTAATTCGATTTCATATTATTTGAATTTTCTGAATTTTTTGAATTTTTTCTAAATTTTTGATTTTAAATATGATATTAAAGGCATTTTTGAATTATTGAATATTTTTTGATTTTTTTCTGATGATTATGATATCATCAATATATATCAGAATTATAAAATTCTTCTCTGATTAAATGAATAAATAAAAATCTATTTCATTTTATTCAAAATTGAATTTTTCCATTTTTATAATATAATACTGATTCCAATTTCATATAATTTATTTCAGATTATATAAATTTCGTAGAATATAAAAATATATCTCTAATAAAAAAAAAATATCTGATGGATTTGCCATATAAATATCTTTTTTCAGAAAAGATTCGATAAAGGCATTATTAATATCTATATTATATATTTCAAAATCTTTTATATAAATTATAATTATAAATATCCGTAATATATTATATCAAATAATCAATATAAATATCTTTTCAAAATCAATTCCGAATTTTTATAAGAAATTTCTGATAATGAATTTTATTTTAAATTTTTTAATTAATTTATCAGTATTATATTTAATTTTGAATATTTATTTAAAAATGATGATATTTAATTCTTTTAATTAAAATATCATTTTTCAGATATTATTGATAATAAATATCTGTATTTTTTTATTGATAACATTTTTTTATATATATTCCCATTCCGGATTATTAATAATTTCATTGTATATTTTAAATTCAGGAATTTTTTTAATTTTAATGATAAATAATATTCAATCAATTTTGATAGAATTATTTGATTCTATTTTTATAATAATTATAAATAGAATTCGAAATATTTTTATTTGAAATTGATCTGAATTCTTATTATCGTCCTTTTTTTATTTTTTTATTTTTTCTGATTTTTTGATTAATAGAAATTTTTTATTTTTTTTATACCGTTTTATTCATGATATTTTAATTCAGATTTTTGATTATTTTTTTATAATTTATTTTTAAAAATCTTTCAATTAATTTATTATTTATCTTTTTTCATGACGGAATTTCAATATGAAATAATATATATTTCTGAATTTCTGATTTTGATGATCTTTTTATTGAATTTCTGATTGAAATAATATTTAAAATGATATTGATTGAAAAATTTAAATTTTTATATACGATTCTTTCATTTTTATTGAATCGTATATCATTTATTAAAATTTTGATCATTATTTTTCTATTAAATATCCATATTTTGTATTATTTTATAATATTATTTTCATAATCAATAAATATTTTTAATTTTTTTTTATTCATAAATTTATCTGATCATTCAAATAAAGATTTTGGATTAATATAAAAATATATTTTATATTTTCAAATTCGAATATGATTAATTAATAATTTGATTTTATAAAAGACTTTTTCTGATGAAATTTTTTATTCATCAATTTCTGATCCAATAATTATTCAATTTTCTATATATATTCCAATTTCTAAAATTTCAGATCAGAATTTATTTAAAAGAACGATTTTCTTTAATATTAATCTCATATCTTCTTCTGAAATTTAGATATTTCTTTTAATAAATCCATTTTATATTGAATTATATGATTCTATTGAATTGGAATTTATATCAAATTCCTTTTTTTATTATTTGATCATTTTAAATAATTTTTTTATATTATTAAAACGTATGAATTTTAATATAAATTCTATTTTTCATTCCATTTTCAATTTTCAGATCGAAAGAATTTTTATAATCTTCTTTTTTATCTTTAATAGAAAGATCTAATATTTTCTAGAATAATTATTTATAATATATAGAAAATATCGTTCGTTATTATAAATTTTTTTAATAGAATCGTAAATATTTATAGAAATTAATTCGAAAATAAATGATTTTCTTTTTATTATCTTTTTTCATATTTTTCTAATTTTGATATAAATATAAATCTCGCATGAAATGTTTTTATTTATAATAAAAATCGCTTTATTTAGAATGGTTATTTTATGGAATTAATATAAAATTTGATCTTCAAAATGGCCAAATTTCCGGTATCAAAATAATATTTTAATTTGATTTTTATTAATATATGAAATCATTTCATATTTTATCTAAAATTAATTAATATTTTGATTAATTATGAATATAATCAATTCATTATATTAATTTTGATATTTACAGATTTTCATTTATAATTAATTCAGAATATTCTGTATAATATATATTCCATTTTGGATTTTTATTATAAAAATTGATTTTTATTTCTGATTAATAATAATAAAAATCATTGGCAATATTAAATCGATTAAATGATAATTATGATAAAATTTCTATTCAAAAATTAAATTGATTTTAAAATTAGATATAAATAAAATATATAAAATGATTTCATTATTTTCATTATTATATATAATTATATTTTTCATATTTTCTGATGATAAATATCTTTCGCTGATTTTAATCCATTTTTTTGGAATCATAATTAATGATTTTTTAAAGAATCAATTATTATTAATCATATAAATTAAAACGCAGAAATCAAATATCCATTGAATATATAAAAATTTATTTTTTATTTATATGATTTGCACAAATTCTGCCGTTTTATAATCATCATCATTTGATAAATTTTAGAATATTGATAATGATATAATTGAGAAGATTAAAAAGATTTCTTAAATAATATATATTTTATGATAATACTATTTTGATCTAATCTTCTTCTTCTTTTCGAATTTCTCAATTTTGAAAGATAATTTCTTAATAAAAGATTTAAAATTATCAGAATTTGATGATTTTCATTTTAATGATTATCTTTTTATGATTTTATATATTTCAATTTTTGATTTAATAATTTATTTTACCGTTTCATAATTCGGATAATCTTTGATATAATGATTCTTCTGATCACAGAAGAAGTATATTATTTGAATAAATTATAATTTATTGAAAATTCGTTTAATAAATATTATTATATCTTCTATTTTTATATTATTCTTTTTTTTATGAAATAATTGAAATATTTCATTTATATCTATTTTATTTTAAATATCGATTATATTTCATATTAAATTATATTTTAAAAATAGAATTAATAATAATTATTGAATTTAATATTTCAAGATCAAATATATTTTATAATCTGATTTAATAATAATTATCTTTTTTGATAAAATATTTAAATATATCTAAATTTCTTCTATTATTATGATATCATCCATTTTATAAATTATATATTAAATCTGATATTATCTGATAAAAATTTGGAATTTTTTTTTATATTTATTTTTGAATATTATTCAAATTTTTTTTATTTGAATATATTTTATGATATATTCGTTATTCTTTTTTGATATATAGAAATTAATTCAGTATAATATTATATTAAAATCTCATTCAAATTCGGCAGAAAGATCGAATGAAATTGATTAAAAAATCATAGAATTCGTATTTTTAAAAAATGAGATTAAATTAATAATTTAATATATTTATTTATTAATAAATCATTTCGATATTTATCGGAATTATATTTCATGATTTATATGAATTAAAAGGATGATAGATCATTTTTATTCGATAGAATCAGATATTATTATTTAAAAGATAATTAATGGAATCTGAATTATTTATAAATAATTAAAATTAAAAATCGAATTGTATGAATAAAATAGAGAATAAAAAATGATAATGATTTTTGATCATTAATATTGGGGTTGTGTTCAGATTCCGTTTCTCTCAATTGGGATCCAATCAATTCAGTTTCCCAAGACTGGTTGATTTGGCATGTCCTTTTCACGATTTAAATACATCTTCAGAAGATAACAATATTCCCGCTGAGGTTATCTGAAGCTTCGTGTGTACGACGGATGGAGAAGATGGTGATATCCTTCAATCTCTGTATCCCCTGGACAGGTAAATTGAAAAAATCTCTTCACAATGAACGACGTCACGTAATATTATGGTACGACTACAGTTCTGAATGGCCCTCTGCAAAACCCGGATTCATAATCTATTGAATACAGGCTCTAAAATGGTGCAATGGAAATAAGGACATTCAGAATAACGTTTACAGAATTATTGTAGAAGGAACTGCCAATTGTATTGCTTGCTGGTGTGCTAGTTAGTGAATTGATAGATACAGATGAGATGATGGAGGAGAAGCGGACGAAGTCCTCTTCTCCTTACGCTAATCCTGACTGGGATCCCTAAGCGA
>JAGEMR010000287.1:0-11200 GCA_021030915.1 Astrothelium macrocarpum
GTTTGAATTCGTGGAGTTGAAAAATTTCAGGGTGTGCACGGTGTGTGCCCGTGCACAGTGTGTGGAAAACTCCTAGCTGTCCAGGTGGACACATCCACTAGCGTCGGGGATCGGAGTCTGATCTCCGATCTTCGGCAAATCCTCTGCAAAACGTCAGTTCCGACGTTCTCCAGGAAGGATCTGTGACAATTGCGATATATATTTTCGAATTCTCTGTGTTATTTCCATTGTGCACTTCAAAGACCGTTTAAGCGACTAATTCTATCAACGCAAATCGTCGTATCAGTTACATATCTCCAAATATCGCTCTGTAGCGAATCATACCGAAGGACCAAAAACAAATAGCACTCAATTTGCTGTTATCTTTTTTTTTTCCATTTTTTCATTTTTATTTTTAAAAAAAAAAAGTTCAATGGTTATCTCAAATATTTCAAGATCATTTTCGAATTTCAACACAATAATTATAAACACTTATTTTCTCTTATTTATGACCAATTTCCTGACCGTTTTTTCTACGCATCACTCTCGTCGATTTAACAATATATTCGGCGCAAATATTACTTCACCTTTCCACGAAGACGATACACTTGAGATCCTCCAGTAAGTAATTCCAGTAACTACCAGCAGCAATTTATCTAATTGGGAAATTTAGCGGCTTTACGGTGACTGATGTGACACATTCAAACGAGACTGATCTCAACATTACCAACCATTATATTATACCGTCCAATTCAGAAGTGTCCTTTTCGAAAAGACAACCTGAGAATGCAAGAGCCATGAATGCGTGTCCAGCCCGTGGAGGATTCGATATATTTCGATCCTCTGTGTGTCTGTCGCAAAACATGCGGGCGAGGAAAGTTTCTATCTCGTGTGCCGATAACGCAGGACGAGTAATATCCGTGAAAAAGTTTTGTAATCGCGGGGAAGTCTGTATCAATGCACTCCATGAAGAAACGTCGATAGCGTGGTGTGCCTCAACTCCGTCTTTTGTGGCTCGTATGCCAGCTCGGTTTGCACTTTCCAACCATCAGGAGTTCGTTATAGAAGGGTTCGAACCAGCTGGCGGCCAAAAAGTGGAGCTTGTTCCCATCAAGCACTCTGAGCCTGGTCGACTTGCTGAACTTGACGGGATTTGGGTTTCCCCAATGGATGTCTCTAACAATACCTTAGCCGGCGGACAACTTGTCCGGAGCCCAGCCGACCACCGAGTTTCATTTTCGAATACACCAGTCGGAACTTATTTCCTCAGACTGAGTATAAAGGTGTCAAGAAACTTTTTCGGTACAAATAGACCGGACATCAATGGATATGTTTGGCGTGAAGCAGCTCCTCAACCCCCGTAGGAGGGAGTACGAGTATAACGAGATTGGCAGATAGCTCCATAGTCATTTTTCCAATAAGGCTCTGTGCTGGGGAATTTGGGTCCGTTTTTGGCTCAAATCGCCGCTGCTGCAACACCCGTGACCCGCCATACGGAGACTAAAGCAAATCCTACCACACTTTTAAGATCAATTGTAATAGCCCAAATAAAGCGCGCAAATTAGAGCCATTGACGGGTTTTAATCCGATATCACTATCGTTGTGAAAATAGTCAAGTTCAATTTTACAATCAGCTTCTCCACTATAGTGGGCATTCGATTACGTGTGTAGGCATAAATTAAAATCCCGCATAAGCGCCCAAGAATGCCGGCACCTTCGAGACCACGAACTTTCTCTGTTTCAGCCATCACATCTTCTCTCCAGACAGATGCACGGCAACAGAAATAAACGAGGCCATTCAAGAATACAAGGTATTGACGGGACAGGGCGCCTTCTTGATACCTATAGTAAAGTTAGCTTTCCTGCTACTGCATGATGCGAGCCTGATGTAGCGAATAGACTGAGACTCTAGCCCTCTTTTGCTTAGTTGATTGGAGCTACGACGTACGTCCATCCTATGCCAGCATGGGGACAATGCATCAGCTCGTCAGTGAATCTTGGCAGAACGCCGACACAAAAGTCATGGCCCAAAGTAGCTATTTCAAGCTTTCGATGCCCGTGCTTGTCCAAGTCCCATCCAGAAAGTCCAGAGTGAACCATCTTACTGGATGCTGCGATGATGGCGACATCAGCATTTCCGTACACAGCATCCATGCTATTGATCAGCTCCGACTTCCTTCCATTCTGGCTCTGGACGATACAACGGGAACAAACCCAGAGCCAGCGATAGCCGATTGTTCTGATAACCTCAATCGCATTCCTGATAGTCCTTGGTAATGTGAGCTTTCTAAAAGCACCAGGTGTACAATGATCTTCGAGATTGGCGGTAGTCGTCTGCAGCTGAAGCTTTACACCCCAAACTTAACTCAATGCGGCATAATTGTCGCTAACATTGATGTACCCAAGACAATTCTGCTCTACATCTACGCACAGTAGCTCGCTTGGAATACTTTGAGGGATTATAGGTTCGCTACAAATTGGATTTTGGGTACTTTTGCATTTCGTGATCCAGTTGTAGATCATTTGTGGGTCCACATTTTCATGAATTGAACGGGCCTGAAGCAATGTCTTCGTATCCCATCCATCAATGAGCTGTACGCAATAACCTCTTGGACTATCAAAAAAGTCTAATCGAGGATAAAGACCAGAGCTATAGGATTCTTGTATAACGTCTTCGACCGGATCGTACTCTGTATTGTTTTGCTGCCATCCAAGCTGCCACTTAGTATCATCACTTTGATGTCTCCCCATCTGATGATCTTCACGCTGTAGCGCGTATAGAACTAGTCTACAAAGAGAACATGATCCCTGTCCTCTTCTGAGTTGATTAAAGGTGCCCCTTCGAATGACGTTGTAATTTTTGCTTGCTGATACGGATGGAGGCTGGTCGAAGTCTTGGCGTGAGAGTTCCAGTGCGGCGCACTCCGAGCAGAGCTGTACCCATTTAGAAGGCATGAGATCATCCGTGATATCACAATTCCCCTTGATTTGGCTTCGCAGCGATTTGGTAGCTTTTTCCTGTTTCTGGTGAACTGATCCCTAGTGAAAACTAACTCGCAATACCTGGTTCGCCGAGGGTATGTTGAGTCAGCGGCGCCGGCGATCGTCACCCAGTCTGTCTATATTTTCCATGTAGAAATTGGATTTACAATTATCTCTATTACGAGCTATTCGTTGTTTCAGAGTGGCTTTGACAGATGGAATCACGCAACAGAGCTTTTCTTTCTTACAACTAGTCAAACTAACACCAATTAAGATTGGGGATAGCGAGGCTAATTTTGGAGCTTTTGCCTTGGGACTAGTCCATCTTAGATTAGCGTCGATCTATGTGAAGCAGTAGGTGACTCATGAGTGTTCTATTTGGTCCGCAAGGCTTATTCAAACTCAATATTGGCGTTTTACTCGGTGCCTTTCCATAATGAATAGGGGGTAGTCGTATCGTAACAAAAGTAACAACCAATTTATCAGCACAATGCCGATTTAGCCATGCGAGAAAGACCTCATTCTCTACAGAAACTACGGAGAAAAAAACACGCTGGATGTAAAATTTTTGACGACGCTTGGCAATAGTCCTGCAATATCTAACTTTCACCACTGAATCTACAAACTCTCCATGTCGGTTGGTCTCACGACATAATGAAGTTCAACTGGTGCAAGTGTTGGTTATCTAGTCCCCCAACTTTCCTGCAAGAACACCCTCTTCACCATGCAAGATATTTACCCGAGGTTGGGTGACCCAGTCTTCCGGTATTCTGCCTGACCTCCTACGTTGATATTCGGCTTTGATTTTTGTACACTAGCTACCTGAGTACTAGCCTACATTATTTCCACCTTGCTTTTTCGTGCTTAATTTTGATTATCTAGTCTAAATTAATCCTGGATTAAAATTTCATCTAATAAGGAAAAATCTGGGAATGTATTTATAATATCTTCGATCGTATTTCATCTGATCGTGAAAATAAATAATTTCATCATTATTATTTTATTTATAATATAATCTATTCAATCATTTTCATAATATTTATTCACAAATTTGATCTGATAACAGAATCGTCAGCAATTTTAGAAATGAAAAAAATTAAATTATCAAATCTAGAAAGAAGAGATGAAAGATGGATGTGATGGAATTCGAACCCACGATCAGCAGCTTAATTTGCCTTTTGCCGCCAGCGACGCCTTCTACCGTTGCGCCACCACGCCCGCCTGACCTCCTACGCTGTGTTATCTCTTACGGCTTTCTTGCGGGATCGCGGCAAGACTAAAGATAGCACAGTACAGGCGACTAGATTTCCTACACACCACATTTGGAATAGTTCCAAATTATTCCATGCATTGGCATATGAATGCATATACATATATACTTATAAAAACGCAACTTTTAAGACCCCTGGTACAGTATGACGAAAGATCAACACTGCCCCATTCTATATCTCAGCCGCTTGAGCTCTCGCCGGTTTAAAAGAAGCTGTGTTCTTCTACTAACCCTTGGGGACAAATTTTTTTCCTAAAGATGGAACCGACTCCAATAACGATAACGTCCACAAGGCCGATTCTGGACTCTTTGCTGACTATCTTTACGCCTCCCTCCAGTTGCATGAATATACTTTCGAGTGCTTGGGACAGTGATGATTTCAGTGATGTATTCGCGTGGACCGCTAGTGCGTCGAGAGGAGCCAGATGTGATATTAATACTGAGATCGCAAAGGGAGTTGAAGATGCGGATTTTCTTAACGACGACGAGGACTGTTGGCCATTTGCAGCAAACAACATGAGCCAGAGTTCCCCCATCTATGAATACTCCAACACTGCCTTCAATGGCCGCGGGTTTTGCTCTCCCGGTCTTTCGTGTCCCAGTGGATACATTTCTGCTTGCTCAGCAGCTTTGCCAATTAGTGGGGCACACTCCACTGTTGTTGATGGTCAGATTTTTGAGTTCCAATTTCCATTGATTCCAGGTGAAACTGCTATAGGATGTTGTCCAAGGTATGTTAAATCATAGCAACTTTTACGACATGCCGAAAAAAGCTGCTAAGGTATTGAGGTTCGCGACAGCGGATATAGTTGCTTTGGGACAGCAGGTGCTCAGCCATATCAGACGTGCCTCTCAACTGCTGTCACGGATGCGATCACCCTGACAGAATGCAACGTACCCCTAGTACCGAAGACCGTCAATCTTCCGGTGGTGACGTCCGTCAATAGCACTGAAGTCATTGAAGTCACTGAGCGTGATACTCGGAGCTCTGTATTCACGGACTCTATATCTTCCGAAGATGTCACAACGATCCCGCAGTTTTCTCTATTTGCTCCTCTGATACAAATAAATCACAAACCATCCGATCTTCCACCGAAAGCGGCGCCGGTATCTACGTCGGCTAAATTGCAAACAGAAAGGGGCATTTCGGTTAGCATAAAAGCTGTGATCGGAGTCACGACTCCAATAGTAGTTCTTGCCGCACTGGGCGCCGGTTTGGCTCTCCTAACTCGTCGCAAGAGACGAAGAGCACGTATTCTGGAGAACTTGCGGTATCGGGATAAGCCTGATTTAGATGCGGCGAACGTAGCTGAACAGAACTCGAAGAGCGCTCAGGCACAGGAACTTGATGCTTCAGAAAGACTGCACGAGCTAGAACCTGAGGAACGTCACGAATTAGAACCAGAGTATCGTCATGAGCTGGGACCTACGCATCGTTGTGAGCTTGCCGCACCAAGCTTCGTTCATGAGCTCGGCGAACCATAAAGACACGAAGAGGATTTACGGACCTTGAACAGTTTTCTTCAGCTGTAAGCCCTTGCGACCTTGGAATAGAGCCGTTCTCTGCTCAAAAGGTCCACTGATATACTCAGAGATAGGCCAAATCCAGCCCGGGAGGATTCTACCTCACCTGCCTACAGCCAGAGTTCTTGATGAATCGATAGCATAATCTCAAGGTTGTCGGATAATTAAACTGGAGATTATATATGGCTTCGTATTATCAGGCGTGCTCTTTGCTTTCTGCGTTTGATAATCAAGAACACTCTCACTCAACTACGCTCTCCGATGGTGATATGCTCGAAAATTGAATGTGGGCTACGGAACAGCCGATCCAGAGACGATATTAAGTCTGTGGTGCTATTATAGTCCCTTTGGGCGTCTCTCGGTCCAATATTTTTACTTTCGTATATAGCTCTACCTAAATAATTTAGCTTTTTCAGATAAAAACAAGCACGTTTACTACCCAGATAGATTAGCGTCAGAATAGGCCGAAAATGTTAGTTTTAGTCAATATAAATGAAAATTTGATATTTGAATTCGTTTTTTTTATAAATATAAAATAAAAAAATATCTGATAATTATTATTATTAATATTATAATAAAATTATTAATTTAAATAAATATTATAATAAAATTATTAATTTAAATAAATATTATAATAAAATTATTAATTTAAATAAATATTATATATTTTTTTAACTAAAAAAATTAACTAATTTTTTAATTAAATTTATTTATAAAAATATTATAATATATATAACGTATCTGCATAGCGAGCGGACCATCATAGCGAGCGGACCACCTGCACCCAATTATACGAATTTTTCTTTTATCAATATAATAATATTTTATTATAATTATTAAAATTAATCACTATTTTTTTTTCAGAGATTCAAGAATTTATCTGATAGATTTATATATAATATTCAGATTATTTATAATTATTATTGTTATGATCCTAGGTATCCTTGGGGTCAAGTCTATTTGGGATCAAAGTGGCTTCTGAAATGAGTCGATAAAGGACTGAATTAATAAAAAATGATGTAATTTGGTATTTTAAAAATTTATTGAAAATATTATTAAAGATTAATTTTAAGATTGGTTTTGAATATAATAAGGTCATAATGATCATATTACGTTTTTATATATTTATATTAAAATGAATCTATGAATCTTTTATTTAAGAATTCATATTGAATTTATGAATCTTTTATTTAAAAATTTATATTAAATTTATGAATCTTTTATTCAAAAATTCATATTAAATCTATAAATCTTTTATTCAAAGATTTATATTAAATTTATGAATTTTTTATTTAAAGATTTATACTGAATCTGAAAAAAGATCTGTTAATATATAATACCTCTTCTAATATTTTTAATATTATCTTTTTTTTTTATGATATATGATTTTATGTATTATTTACAATGAATAATATAATCCGTTTTTTTAAAATTTAAAATGGATTCTGACGAAAATTTCAATCTTTTTATCATAAATCGTATTTATCGTAATTATATTATCAATAATTATTATATTCATTATTTCAATTTTTTTTATAATAATTTTTTATAATCATTATTTTTTATTCAATCATTTTTATATTAAAATATTTGAAAAATTGATTTATTTGGAATATCAAAAAAAGGGTTATTTTTATATATTTATTTTATAAAATAATATGAATCATTTTTTTGACGAAATCGAAAAAAAGATTCATAAAAGTAAAAAAAAATAAAATCATTTTTTCAATTGATTAGAAAAATTTTATATTCGTTTTTATTAAAAATATATTATATTAGAATAAATAAGAAAATATATTAAAAAATAATTATTATATTTGAATTAGAAATTCGAAAAAATGAATGAAAAAAATTTAAAGATTATTATTATCGATATTTCGGTTTTAAAAATCTTTTTTTTTTTTTAAATTTTTATTAAAAATTTTTCAAAAAAATTATTAATTAATTTTTTTATATTTTATTCTTCTAATATTTTTCATTTTTTTTTTGATATTTTTTTAAATTTTTTATTAATTTTTATATATTTTTCATATATGGATATTTTTTTTATTTAATCAGATATTTATGATTATAATAATTTATAATTTTTTCGATTTCAAATTAATTTTTTTTTAATTTAAAATAAAATATTTTTTGATATAATATTATTACATTTATTGATTGAAATTAAAATATATATAATATTGGATAAATTTTAATATCTGATAATAATTTCAATTTAAAATTTATTAATTCTTTTTATTTTTATATTAAAAATAATCCGATTTTGATTGATTTCAATTTTTTGATTGATAATTTATTTTTAAAATTTTTGATAAATAAATATGTTTTATTTTTTTTTTTAATTAAAATTCATTTTTTTTGAAAATATTAATTTTTTTATTTTTGATCAATGTTTATTGATTATTTTTTTTGATATTTTCTCATATTTATATCAAAATTTTTAGTTTTTATAATATATTTTATTATATTTAATTTAAAAATATTTTTATATTTCATCTGATTCGATTTTTATTATTTTAATTTAAAATATATTCTATTAACATCTTTTATATAATTGATAATATTCCTTAATTTAATATTAATTATATCATAAATAATAAAAATATCCAATTATTTTATTAATTATTTATATAATATTTCAAATATTATTCCAATATCTGATTTATATATTTTATCTGATTATTCATTTTTTTATAATATATCATAAATATTTTTAATTTAATTCTGAATTTAGAATTATTTTTTAATAAATTGATATAAATTTTTGATTTTTATTGAATATAATATTTCTTGAAATTCTAAAACATTTGATTAATTTTTAAAATAATAATTCAATTATATAAATTATTTTATATATCTTTTTGAATTATTCGATGATAATATATTTTATTAATTTATTTATAATAATTATAATTATATCATATTTTAATTTTATTATCAGATTTTTTAATTCTGATAAATTCGTGATAAAATTTATAATAATTTATTCGAATAATTCATATAATGATTTTATTAATATAATCATTTCTTTTTTTATTTATATTATATTTATTTTTTTAATATAATTTTGGATATATTCTTTTATTCTTTTGAAATGATAATTTCATTAAATATTTCTGATAATTTATATAATTTTTAAATATTTATAAAATAATTTATTATAATATTTTTTAATAATTTTTCTGATTTTTTTTTAATAAAATTATAATTTTTTATTCTATATATTGATTTTATTTAAAAATGATTAAAATTATATAATTTTTTTTATAATTTTTTGATAATATATCATTTTGATTAATTTAAAAAATCATTTAATTTTTGATTTTTTTCATTATATAATCCAATCTTTGATTTAAAATATTAATTTTAGAATTATTTTTTTCTGATATATATTTAATAATAAATTTATATTATTTTAAAGATTCTGATCATTTAATTTATTATTGATTTAATTATTTCGTAATTATAAAATAAATGAAATTTTTATGATTTATAAAAACTTTTAAAAATGATGATTTTTCAATATATATTTTCTAATATTATAATACAATAATTATAATAAAAAATTCTTTATTATGAATATTATAATTTTATTCTAATTCTGAAAATTTTTTTGAATAATATTTTATTAGATATCATTTTTTATTTTATATTTATTAATATAAATATATTCCTATTATTAAATCGGATATATCAATTTTAATTTATATTAATTTTAATAATTCAATAATTTTTAATATAAAATTTTATAAATAATTTTTTTTAAATATTTTAAATATTTTTTTTTTATTTTTTTCGAAAATGAATATTCTTTTTTTTTTTCATTACTTTTATTAAAAATTATATTTTAAAAGAATATTTTTTAATAAATTTTTAATTATAATTGATAAATTTTAAAAAGAATTAAACGTTTTTTATATTTTTTAATTTCGGCCAATTTTTAATTAATTTTATTTTATTCGAATTAATTCATATAATTTTTATTCTAATATTATAATTTAAAAAATTTATTTTTTTAATCCAAAATTCATATTTTGATAATTTTAATTATAAATTTTATTTATCAAATTTTTTAAATATTTATTATATATATTATATATATATTTTTTTTAATTTTTGAATAAATAAAAATATCATTTAAATATGTTATTATAAATTTATTAAAATAAAATTATAATATATTATTAACGTGGTTTACCACTCAGCCGGTCATATCAGTCAGTCGGTCACTTTCCGCATCAGATACCCCATCAACATTAATATACACAATAATAATTTGAAAATTTATTTATTTTTCATCAGATTCTGATTCAATATCTATTTTTTTAATTTTATTATAAATACGTGTATTATATTTAATTATATCGTAATTATTATATCATCATAAAATTATTATTATTTTTTTTGATGGATTATTATTTTCGTTTTTATCAGATATATATCATTTTTTCGAATCCTTTTCAATTAATAATTTTATAAAATTATTTATATTAAATGTTTTTCCAAATTATATACGTGATTTTTTGGCCTTCTGATATTTTATAAATATCATATTTACGTTTTTAAAAATACGTATTCGTTCAATTAAAAAAATAATTAAATATACCATTATCTACGTATTCTTTATCATTTAATTTACAATTTCAATAATTGATATTAGAGAATTTTTTTAATAAATAAAAATTCATTTTTTGATAAAATTGGATTATTTGATTATTTATTAAAAATTGAAAGAGATTTATAATTTTTATTCATGAATGATTGACGGATAATTATTCGATAATATAAATATTTTTAAATGAATATCTAATTTGAAAATCATAAAATCTGAATTTTAAAATATAATTTCAATTCTTTTAAATTCAGATTTGATATTTGATTCCGTAAAAATTTTAAAATAAATGAATTTAAATGTAATAAAAAATTCGGATTTAATAATATAATTAATCATAATTTTAATTAATAGATTAATTTTATCATTATATATATATTTTAAAAATGAATATAATATAATATCTAATGATTGAAATAAATAAAATAAATATATAAATATATTAATTAGAATAATTTTATTTTTGTCATAAAATTTATTAAATTCGGCTGATAAATAATTTTCGTATTTATCAATAATTAATAATTAATATATATTTTTTAAATAATTTTTTATATATTTATCAAAATATTAAATTCAATCCAAATTTATTTTATTATTAGTCCATTCATTAAAAATAGATTTAATAATCTAATTATTGGAAAATTCTGATTTTATAATTTAATTCGCGAAATGATAAATATTTTAAATGATAATAAAAGACGGAATATATCAATTTTTAATATTAATATATTTAATAATTATAATTCATTTCCGATTATCAGATTATATAAATTTGATTTTATCATATTTTTTAATATATATTATCATTATTAATATAATTATTATAT
>JAGEMR010000288.1:0-11164 GCA_021030915.1 Astrothelium macrocarpum
ACACCTGAATTGAATGAGACGAAATGGTGGAGGTGGGTCAAATCAGGGGGTGGGTCATTTCCGTGGGAGCCGACTTAGTTCTTAACAAGACATTTAATGCAGCTACCCAGGATCCTTCTCAGGCATTTGGCACGTCTCATCCCTTCTCCACAAGGCATCAAAGAGGAACACGTCTGACAGGCTCGGTAACAGTGAGGAGTTTAAAAAGCGATGGCCACTCGGACGACAGTTGGAGCAACGCCTCTCAAACCCTTGACCAAGCCTCATCTATACCGAGCTCCTGTCCTTCTCTGGTTACCAGTATGACTGAATGTCACTACTCCGAACAAAACTCGTCCCTCTTCAGCCATCAGCTCGGTCCTTGCACTCCATGTACTGAGTCTAATTTGACCGCGGCCGAAACGGCTGAACCAGAAGCATTCCCTCACAATGATGAAAATCAAAACACGAAGTTAATCGACTGGACTTCTTTCAATTGGCGTCGCTAATGCCATGCAGGTTCCGGAGCGCTGACGATACATCTGAATCCCACGCCAAAGACAACCTGTCCCAAACAGCGGACCAAGAGTCTACGGAGACGGAAAGCTGCAGCAGTGAGATAGAATCTGATTCTGAAATAGACTCCGACGACGACGACAATGTCGACACGCCGTTTCTCTTTAGGTGTTCCTTGAATGAGAGTGACCGACCGATCGTGCACCTCAACGAGAAATCACTCTGTCGTAAGGCTTTGGAAGACTTGCACAGATTGTTTCCAGCAACACCGTCGGTCACTAGTTGTACTGGCTCAGAAAACTCTCGTCCGAGCCATGGCTCTGGAGGTGCTACGCGGCTGTCACAAGGAGGTCGGGTGTCCAAGTCCCGTCCTTCTCCCAAGCACAAGGGCAATAATGAGGGAGATCCAGAAGAAGAAGATGATGACATAGCTGGCAGGAAACCAAATGAAGGTTCTAAGCGGCCGGCTTCTAAGACCAATTCCGAGAAACTTGCCTGTCCGTTTTTCAAACATGATCCCAGCAAGTATCAGGGTTCCCGCGGTTGCCCAGGCCCAGGGTGGCCTGATACTAGCCGGCTGAAGTCAGTAATATCGACTCACTTTCATAGACTTATGAGATTCTAATCTAATTCAGATCCCACTTGTACAGTCATCACATGCGTCCAAAACAGTGCCCTAAATGCTGGGAAACGTTCACTAGCGCAGGAGATCTCGAAGATCATCTACGAAACGACCCCCCAAGCTGCCGAATACGGCCGCAGAATAGGGCTGACGGTATCGACGAGGAGCAAAAAGACGCGATTCGAACCAAGAAAAGGTCGAGTCGCACTCTGACTGAAGTTGACAAATGGAGAAATATATACCGTATCATCTTTCCTAATGATGTTGAAATCCCTTCACCTTGTGAGTAAAGTCGTAGATTGGTTGTAATTCTGTTAATGATAACATTCTATTCAGATTATACTCCTAACATAAGTCGATCAACCCCTGACTCGGATGAGTTTGCTAGGTTCGAATCGTTCAGGCGATTGGAGCTGGAAAGAAGGCTCATTGCCAGGTTGCGAAAAGGACTGGCAGAGAATCGTGATGTCAGGAAACTTTATGAAGATGTGGAACGTTATGTGATAGATGCATTCCAGGACCTAACAGAAGAGTCGTTGGACGAGTTCCAGAGACCACAGTCGTCTATTCTTTCGGCGTCAGCACCTAATTCCTCTCAATCAACAATCTTACAACATGAAAGGGACGTAGGTCGATCAATGCCCAGCAATCAAAGTGGCTATCCTCCAGGGAATCGACTGAACGAATTATTCATCAGTCCACCTCCCCCGACAGAATCTATGTCTCAACATCAGGAACCACCACAGCCATTTGCTCACCGTTTGATGGAAACTCAACCGGTTATAGTGGGATCGAGTCGTGAATCTGGGTCAGGACGGCAAACCGAGCCAAGCTCAGCAGTGAGAGCACAAACGTTGTCAAGTATGACACAGTACTCCGGATATCCTTCAGATATTGCGAATAATGCGAACCTCGAGGAACCGCAGACTGTTGAGCCACGTCATCTGACAATCGACTCAACCTTCACACAAGATCCGTACCCCACGGAATTTCCCTATAGCAATAGTCAGATTGATGCTCAAGACACGCCGCCGCACTTTGGACTACCATCGCAATATACTTTGCCGCCTACAGATGCTTACCAAAGACACCCTGAGGTTGGTGTCTCTTCTGGCCCATCTACTTACACGACAGGTGAGAGTTCGGCAATAACTCAACCCTTTCAGTCTCCACTTGGAGATAGACCGGGACTCCCAAATTTTGTCGATTCTAATGGGCAGGTAACCACAGACTTGTGGGATGAAGATATCGTTCCCAAGCAATGGTTGCAGTATCCTGGACACCAGGGATCTTAAAAATGTATGAATAATTATGAATGCATATATTCAGATTATGAATAATTATGAATGAATTATTGGATTTTTAAGAATTTTTAAGAATTTTTATAAATTTTGTACATTAACGTATTTGATTTTGAGATATATTATGATTATATATTTCTATTGATTCTAGAATAACTGAATAAAACAAACGATTCTTTTTTAAGAAAAAAGATAAACGTTTTTTAATCTTCGTACGCATTCTATTCAGTCATTAAAATACTATTCCGAATCCAATTTTTTAAACATTCAATCCTTTTAATATTATTTTTATTAAATCTATTTCTTTTTTATGAGATTGTATGACGCGTTTTAGAAAAAATTCTTTCCGGTTCATCATTCATTATTGGAATTGAAAGAATTTCTATTATAAAATATGAAAGAAATGGCTAATATTTTTATTATTGATTTTGATACCATCATTATAAAATTATCAATTTTCCAATTCTATATGATACTTTCTGATAATAATTACGAAATTCATTTTTTTCATTTTCTATCTTTATTTAATTTTTAATTTTTACGAAGATCTTATTATACGAATTTTATTTCTTTTCTTTTTTTAATGAAATTTGGTTTTAAAATTAATCGTATAAGAAAGATTCAGATATATAATGAATATTCTTAAATTTATTCTAAAATATCTCAATTTTTTTAAATATTGAATCATTCCAATTTTTTCATCAGATTATTCGAATATATTTCGAATGAAATTAAAAATAAAGAATTAATATTATCACATAATACGATAAAATATCTGATTATTGATAATATATATAATATTTCTTCCAATATTTTTGGATTCGTAAAATATATTCTTTATTTATCTTTTTATATTTCTTTTATAACCAATTAATATTTTATATAAAAGAATTTAAAAAAGATTATATAATTTATCAGAATTTCTTCAATATGAATTAAAAGAATATCCATTAATATAAGAATTTTATTTAAACGTATATTATTTTTTTACGTTTTTAAAATTATTTAATTAAATAATTAAAAAAAATCATAAATTATATAAATCTGATTCCAATTATATATAAAAAGAATATTATATAATAGAATTTTCAGATGATATTTAATATATTTATCTATTCCTATTTCATATTTGAGAATAATTTCAAAAAAAGAATATCACGAATTCTATTTTATATGATTATTTAATAATATTATTCTTTTAATAATTCATTTGAATTCTTTCATATAAATTATAGAATTACAATTATGAATAATAATATTATATAATTTTTCAAAAATTCTAAATATATAAAAATTTTCTTTTTTTTTTTTTTTTTATTATTGAATTAATTTAATATTTTCATTTTTTTCTTTTTCATATAATTCAAGAAAAGATATATTAATTACACTTTTAAAAAGAAAATCTTGAATAATAAAATTAATGATATATCTTTGATAGCGGATTTTTTATTCTTTTGAATCCTATTTTAGATCTTTTTTATATAAATATTCGCTGATCATATGATAAAGAATATCATTTATTTCAGAATTATTCGTAATTATAATATTAATCTTTCATATAATTCCATATTTTTGAAGGACCGGAAGGAGAATATCCTATTGATTTTTTTTAGAATAATCTATTATTATATGAAGAATCAGAAGGATTTTTTGAAATTTTAATTGACTATTTATATAATAACCGTAAATCGCAAGAAAAAAAAGATTATTTAATAAAATCTAAATATCAATTAAAAAATAAATATTTATAAATATTAATTGAAGATCTTTTCATATGAGATTCTGTTGGATAATATACTAATCTTGGATATACAAAATCAGAATATGAAAATTAATGAAAAAAATCGTCCTATTTTTTGAATTCAGAATTGAACAAAATATATAAAATTCTGATCAATTAATGATTTTAAAAGAAAAATTTCGTATAATAATAAAATTAATCAATATCTATTTTAAAATATCTTTTTTTATAATCTTTTTTAGAATCATTATTTTAAATTCATTTATTTTATACGAATTTTTTATTATTTAAATATATAATATAATTAATTATAAATACGTAATTTATTTTATTTTTGAAATACGAATTTCGTTTATAATATCATATTCCTTCAGATATATACAAATATTTATTATTATTTTTGAATTCCAATAATATTTTTCAATTTTATAATAATATAACGGTCTTCCTTTTTTGATCTTTGATTCGTCGTTATACGATTTGCGTATATATTGATAAATATCAGAAATCTTTTTTCGAGAATTTCATTCATCAGACAGATTCAAAGGAATTATTATAAAAAAAATTTCAGAATTCGACGCCATTAATATGATAAAGAAAGATACTTTATAGAAAAAAAGAATTTTCAATTGGAAAATCAGACGGAAGCTGAATAATTATGAATTATTCATTCATATTTATTCATTTATGAATTTGCTGGATAATTCATAACTTATGAATGTAGAATAATTTTTAAGATCCCTGCTGGACACTAGAGATGAGACTGGTCGTATGCGTCCCCAGAGACAGACACATTGATCTAGCACTTATAACGCTGATGGCGTTTCAACGATGATCAGTATTTATTGCCCGCATGCAGTGGGCAGTCTTTCACTTGTATTGGTGTCTCTCGCGGTTCCTAGTTTTGTTTATCATATAAGCCGTCTCTGTCAGGTTACTAAGATCTGAACGTCTCTTTTAAGCAATGCCAACCAGCCTTCCGCGCTGATCACTCATTAGGCGGAATTTTGTACTAGCAGAAATAGTGTCAGGTTGGATGCCCACTGGTCGTGGTCCGGCGTTAAGATCTTGGGGCCTTTTTAAACGTTTTTGCCCCAATCAAATTTGTATTTGGATAAAATAATTGACAATGAGTTGTGCTTTACAAGATTCATTGCTTTTCGCATGTTGACTTTAGGTACGATTCCGCTCAGATATCAAAGAGATCAAATCTTGAAGCGTATGAAAGGTACAGTCCGATCAACTACTTCAACTGTCTAAAGGCCGATTCAAACGTGTTAAAACAATTCTCCCGTATCACAAGTCACACTCCTGAAATCTCAGCCGAACAAATGGTTTCTGAAATCTTACCTGCATGACTCCTGGGAGAAAAAAAAAAGTCGACATTTCGGTTTATCAACTCCGACTTTTTGTAACACAGGCATCGAAGATTTCCATCGTGTGTCTCCAGACCTGCTCATCGACTCCTCTTGCTCGAAAGTCTGCTAGCAATTTCTCGTTGCCACTACTCTCACTCTTTGCATTACTCAAAAAGATGCCACCCTCAGACTTGGGTGACTTCTCCATCCCCTCGGCCAACGGTACGGTGCCATCGTTGAGTGAGTATCGATCACTGGTCATATAGAACAAAGCCCTCGCACCTGCCTCGTCCGCGGATGTCCCAATCAGATAAACCAGTGGTTGGACAATCCATCTCATCAGCAGATACACGAGCCCAGTGGATCCCCTTGAGAAGAGGGGCGTCGCCACGCCGCCCGGGTAGGCGTGTACGAAGCTGATGCGCGGATTCTCCCGCGCAAGATGCTCGTAGGACAGTGTAAGCATAGTAGTCGAATGGACTGCTGCGCCGATGATAGAGTAGTTGCCAGGCTTGCGAAGATCCAGGTCTTCTTCATTCAACTTGCCCTCGAGCCCGCCAGCCAAGATCGACACCACGCGCGGGTTCGCGGCCGCGTTGAGCAGCGGCAGCAGGCCCTGCGCGGCATACAGCCGGCTGTAGTAGCGCGTCGACATCGACGGCTCGAGACCCTCGGCTGTCTCCTGGCGGCCGGAGAGGTTGAGGAAGCCGACCGATTCATATAGCAGGTCGAGCTTGGTTTCTCGAGCCTTGACAAAATCAACGACATCATTGGTCTCGCGGATGAGCGAGACATCCTTCTCAATAACCGTGTACGTGCCCTCTCGGTTTTTCTCACGGAGCTCCTCGAGTAGCGCCGTCGTAGCGGAGGCTCGGCGGGCCACGATGTAGATGCAAGGCCGGACGGCGTGGGTCGCAAATTGGACCAGGGCACTCTGACCAATTCCGCTCGTGGCGCCAAGGAACAGTGCGACAAGGCGCTCTGGTAGCTCGGCAATGCGCCTATTGGACTCGCGGATGACTTGAATGGCAACCATTTCGTGATTCTGGGTCAGTGTCTTTATCTTGACGTCGATCGTGTTTTGTATAAGAAAAAGGGAGAAGCTGAGAATGTATTTCCAAAGGAAAAGTAAAGGTTTCAATCAAGTTGTCTATGTACTATGATCATCTCAGCTCGGGGTTAATGGAAGCCCCGGCGGACTAAATCCTACGGCAGCGGAGTCGAGTTCCGCCGAGATTGAGACAAATGGTTTCTTAGTAGATAATGCGAGGTCATTCTGATGGGATACATAATCCACCATGAAGCTGACCAGAAATGATGTCGCTATCATGGGTATTATTAGATAATCACATTAGGTTGTTTATTACTTAATACTATTATTTTGCTGTCGTTTTGCCCCAGTTCTGCCTTTGCTCCCTTTCTTTGCCTTCCCATTTCATCGCATCGTCACTAAAACACTTAGAACAACCAGCACATGGCTCGTACCTGAGCAGCCATTTCCTGGCAAATTCGTCCAAGGAGGCGCTCGTTCTGGCGTGAGTGCCACTGGCTATAACAGAGCATTTGATAATGCGGTGGGTAATAAAGAGCCTCTTCATCCCCCCAACAAGGCCACCCATCCCATCGCCGCTACGACGCCTGCCCCCCACCCCAAGGCCATCCTCTCCGCTCCACTGCCTATCGCTCCACCTCCACTTGTCCCCGTGGCCCCAGCGCTCCCAGTTCCCGTACTCCGACCCACTGTCTCGCCCGTCTCTGTCCCCTTTACCATCACTCCGCCAGGCCCATCACTTATCGTAAATCCATCAATGATCGCAGGCGCTCCACCTGCACTGACCGTCGTCCCATCAATTACCGCGAAAGTCTTACCCCCAGTGTTCATTTCATATGCTGTAACCACCTTGCCATCGGGAAGTGTGACAACCGATTCTGTTGTCTTCGGCTCGGCAGCAGAAGGGATGGACGAGAAAGCGTGCATTGAGCCATCAACGAGAATACCAGATGATGTGTCGGAAAGCGTGTGGCCCGAGAGGGTTAGGGCGGAGCTACCGGGATAGAGCGTTTGTCCATCGATGACGATGTAAGGATGGCCGCTGGAGTCGATGCCCTCGGTTGCTGTGTATGTTCTGGCATTGAGCGTGAAGATTGCGCCCTCTGATGCAGATCCGGAGGTTGGTGTGGGAGAGAATGCGGCCGTGGAGCCGGAGATGGCCACGCCTGAAGATTCGGCGGTGATAGCAGTGCCCGAGATTGTGGCGACCTGACCTGGGGAGAGCATTGTGCCGTCGATAATTATCCCGCCAGAGGAACCTTGGGATGCAGTGATTGCATGGCCGCCTGCTGTAATCACTGCTTCTCGGTTTGAGGAATCTGCGGCGTCGCTAAATGCTGCGGCATTCACGTCCAATGTCGGAGACGAAGGAATGGGGAGAGTAGAGGTTCCGTCAACAACCACAGCGCCTGATGCAATGGATACAGAGTGACCATCGATCCTGGTCATTTGGCCTGGGTCCAGAGGCTGAGATCCGATCAAAACACCTCCAGGAGAAGAGGGGTTCGCAGATATGGTGGTGGATCCCACAGCACCGATGACTTGAGGAGAGGTGATACCTGCTGAATTTGATCTGAAATCTTGACTTCCTGATATGTCACCGTTTGAGGGATCTACTGAAGAGCCTTCTTCGCTGCCTGAGTGTCCAGGGCTTCCCGTTGAACCTCCGGTAGAACCAACACCGGCAGTGCTCGAGCTCCCACCTTGGCTACCTCCTGCTTCTCCTTGCGAGATGGTATCTGATCCTCCGCTTCCGGCGTTGTTGGGATCGCCTTGTTTGGTTCCTGAACCGCCACTACCGGAGGACTTGCCAGAGGCTGGTCTCGATCCTGAGATAGAGCCTGGAAGCAGGGCAGAGACGACAGAACCACCCGGGTTGGGTGATTGGCCGTTTCTACTTCCCCCCGAGCCAGCACTACCTTCAGATCCAGGATCACCTCCAGAAGTGCTGCTTCCAGATGATGAGTCGCCGGTAGCTCCAGGGAGCAAGGCAGAAATAACAGCACCAGCCGGGTCAGAACCAGATCCACTGCCTCCGCTACCTCCATTGCCTCCATCACCTGCAATGCCTGCATTTCCGCCAGACCCTCCACTCTGCCCATTACCTGCATTTCCTCCGCTGCCAGTTTTGCCTCCGCTGCCCTGATTATCGCCAGAGCTGGGATCTCCACTGCCACCTCCGCCACCCGAATTACTGCCGGAGCCAGGACCCCCGCCACGTCCTCCGCTACCCGGGTCACCCCCAGTGTTAGTGTCTCCTCCACCACCTCCGCTGCCTCCATTGCCTCCATTACCTGCAGCTCCTGCATTTCCGCCAGATCCTCCACTCTGCCCTTCACCTGCATTTCCTCCGCTGCCCTGATTATGACCAGAGCTAGGGTCTCCACTACCACCTTCGCCACCCGAATTACTACCGGAGCCAGGATCCCCGCGACCTCCTCCGCTACCCGGATCACCCCCAGTGTTAGTGTCCCCTCCACCATCTCCGCTGCCTCCATTACCGCTCCCTCCACTCTTTCCCCCAGAGGAGCCTCCGTTGTTACCGGATCCAGGATCTCCAGCTCCTGCGCTGCTCCTCGGGTCCGTCCCCGTCTGGCTCGCTACCGGCGACGTCAGCGGATGCACCGGAATTGGCGTATTCGTCACCGTCATCCCCGGTCCTGAACTGGTCGGCGCCGCCGCCACGGCCTCCGGCGTCAATGCATGCGGCGGATCGTACACATAGTCCCCGACCACATAAAAATCAAAGCCGCAACTCTTCCATGCCGGCTGCAGAGTCTGAATCTCGGTGGGGAACACCAGCATGGGCGAGTAGTCATCCCAGATTGTGGGGCATGCACTAGTCCAGACTGGATCACCGTTATCCAAGTCGGTCGCGCCATACTCGCATTGCGACATGCATTTGTAGACATCAGCACGGATTGGAGGTTCAAGGTCGGCAAAGGTGAGTGGGATTTGGTCGCCAGCGCCATTAAGCCAGCCGAGTTCGCCGCCAGAACAAGCACTACTCACGGCAGAGGAAGGGACGCCCATGATGTGATTTCGAAGGGGTGACCCGGTTAAGGCGCCGCAGCGGTCGCGCGCTGCGAGGTATTCAAAGGAGATGTATGCTGTGCCGGACGTGAAGGCGCTTCCTGACCAAGTGACTGTATTGGGGCCCTTGCCGGTGGGCGTACCAGGAATAGTGGTGCGGTTGCAAATGTTACCTTCAGTAGTCACCGGGAAGTACAAAAGTCTGACATGTCCGCCTCCGCCGTCGAACGTGCAAGGTGGATGTTCGGACAAAGTGAAGATAGTGTCGAGCTGACTGGCATTGCAAGCTGTTGTCGGACCTACATAAGATGGTGATGGACATGCTGGCTCTGGTCCAGCAAAGCTCTCTTGATAAACGCTCCATAATGAGCTGCAGGCAGAGGAAGCGATGGAGCAAGCAGGTGGTGTTACCCCTGGAGAGATGGTGGTTGTGGTAGCTGTAACTGAATAGGATGAGTTGCTAGTGTGGGTAATATAAGTCGGCGTTCCATGGGCTCGTGGATAATGATCGCATAGTGTGAACTCGGTAGCGTTCGCTGGCGTAATAATTTGGGTAGATAGTATTGGATCTAAATCATATGTAGGTTGGATGATTATGCTTCTATAGCGGCTGGAAAATGACTGCGAAGCAACATTGCATGCCGACGCAGGGTCTGATGAGTTCGAAGAGTTTGTTGCTGAGGCAGCTGGGACTGGGATCACTGTAAGGAGCTCCGTCGATGTTGATGGAGAAGATGAATTTGTTGTAGAAGATGATAAGAGTTTTGGGCTTGAACTAGCTTCTTCCAGAGTGAATGTCTCTATCACTGGTGCAGCACCACCAGAACCAGCGCTCTTATCCGAGTAGGTTGTCTTAGTCTGTTGCTCCAGTCCATGAAGAATGTAGGTACCCAAACCGGTTGCGCTACGCTTGCTTGTCGAGGGATTGGACAGAGAGGGCGTGGGAGTCGAGAAAGTCCCTTCGACTGTTATCTCAGCGATGGCACCGATATGTCTGGGTTGTGTTTACCTGACGCTGCTGCTGCAAAGACTGCTCTGAACGCAAGTGTTAGTAGTACGATACGATACATTCTGGAAATACAACAAACGGGCAAGAGCCCGCAAGAAGATCGGGCAACAATAATAGTAGACAGTTAGACCAATCCTTGAGGTGAGGTGACGGAAAAAAGAAGATCTTCTCTCATTTGACCTACTGGATGGGACATCAATCGATATCCTGCAGTCTTTTTTGAACTGCAAAAAGGGCGACGGAGATGGGTTGCTTATCCCAGCTAATGCGAGCCAATTTGGTCTTGGCCCCAACGGGGTGAAAGATATCTCCAAACGCTCGCATGTTTAGACCTAAAGCTAGTAAGGCTTGCGATGGTATGTGCCTTGCATCTTGGCTATGCTTATTGAGATGGTAGGGTGCATGGAGATGGAGGCTGGAGATGCGGAGGAAGGCTGAAGAGGGTCTAACGGCTGCGGCTGAAATGTAAGCGTGACACTAGGAGTCTTCCCTGCAGCTCGCACGGCCCGGCAGCTCGCACACCCTCATCTCATGCAGCCTCTCAACTTTCACAT
>JAGEMR010000289.1:0-10837 GCA_021030915.1 Astrothelium macrocarpum
GATTCGAATGTTTGGTGTTGAGAATTGATTCGAGTGTGCGCGACCTAGGGCTGTGCGGGACCTGGGGCGCACTCCTAGAGAGGAACGACGTCATCAACTTGTTCATTCCCCTTTCCCCTCCGAATAGCGTCTCTTCCGGTCCATGTTCCTATAGGACGTGGATTTATACATAGCAGGAAAAAATTGCTTTCCAAAGAAATAATCATGCTCAGGACTAATGTAGGTTGCTGAAAGAATTGGTCAAGACTTGAATTTCTGGAATTCTGTTCCCGTAGAAGTCTCCCTCTAACATGTGACTACCTAATTCACTCCATTTCGCTTTTAACCTGGAAAAAATATTGTGGAAAAAACTAGTAGCAGGGACGATTGGCTTTACAAGATCCAAAATGCTAGCAAGAAGCCTGCGATCCATCGCAAGGTATCTAATACCTAATGTCAATGCACAAGACTAAATCCTTTAACACACCCTGCTAGACAGCCTCGAGTATCGAGTCTAATACCATCACAAAATGCTCTGGCTACTCAAATGGCGCTACCAGCTCACAAGCCTTGTGCTTCGTCAGCCATTGGGGAACGTAGACATATGACTACAGTGTTGGATTCGGAGATTTTCCGCAATGTTTTCAATACAGCCGAATCCTCTGCCATTTGGTCTGATAAGACCCGAACCTCCTACTTCCTTGACTTTGAAGCCGCGTTGGCAAAAGTTCAAGCTCATTTGAACATCATTCCGCAAAAGGCAGCAAACGAGATTGCAAAATTCTGCAAATGGGAAGAAATGAACATGGACGAGCTTCGAAGGAAGACAGAACTGATTGGATATCCTGTTCTCCCCGTAGTTCAACAGTTGGTCAAGAAGGTGAACGCCGTGGAACCTGGACTTGGGGAATGGGCGCATTGGGGCGCCACAACACAGGTACGTTGGCGCGACATTAGCAACTTGAGAAAGTTTCTGATCCATAAACAGGATCTCACAGATACGGCAACAGTGCTTCAACTGCGCGACACACTAGCGGTCGTGGACCAAAAACTGGCTGCCATTATCTCAGCAACAGAGACGCTTTGTGAGAAATACAAGACAACTCCCATGGCAGCTCGAAGCAATCTCCAACAAGCCGTCCCCATCTCCTTTGGTTTCAAAATGGCCCGATTACTCGCAAGTTTCCAACGCCACCAAGCGCGCCTCCACGAGCTCCGGCCTCGCCTCCTCGTCCTCGAATTCAGCGGCGCAGCCGGCACCCTCGCCACCCTATCCCCCACCTCCGCACACGGACCCGCTCCTCCCGCAACCGCTTCCACCTCTTCCCACCAGTCCCTGGGTCTGCGCTGCCAAGAGCTGCTCGCCACAGAGCTGGGGCTGAGCGCGCCACCGATCGCATGGCACACAGAGCGGGACAGCATCGCGGAGGCAGGCAACGCGCTCGCAGTGCTCGCGGCGACGTGTGCGAAGTTCGCCACGGACCTCAAGCTGCTGATGCAGACGGAGGTTGGGGAGGCGCGCGAGCCGTGGGTGGCGCACCGCGGCAGCTCGAGCACGATGCCGCAGAAGCGGAATCCGATCGGGTGCGCGTATATCTGCGCGATGGCGGCGTCGGTGCGCGCGATGGTCGGTGGGCTGGTGGAGGCTGTTGTGGCGGATCATGAACGGAGCACGGGGCCGTGGGAGATTGAGTGGATTGTGCTGCCGCAGGTGTGCTGTTTGACGGTGGCGGTGTTGGCGCAGACACAATACTTATTGGAAGGATTGGAGGTCGATGAAGATGCAATGAGGAGGAATCTGGACATGACTAGGGGGATGGTTGTTAGTGAGGCGGTCATGATGGGGCTGGGAAGGAAATTGGGAAGGCAATATGCACACGATTTGGTCTATGATGTCTGTAGGAAGGCTACTACAGATGAGAGACCGTTGGTCGAACTGCTCATGGAGAATGACGAGATCAAGAAAACAGGGGTTGCCGAGCAGGAGATTAAAGCTCTTTGTGATCCAGGAAACTACTTAGGATTAAGTGCTGAAATGGTGGACTTGGTATTGAAGAACAGAAAAGTATGAAGAAGACATTTGAAGGGCTGGCAGTAAAATGGAAATGGGAGAATTGGATCAAGTTGCATGCGCTGTTAGCGAATTTTGCGGTGATTATCCACGAAAAACCAAAGAAATTGGGTAATCTTACACAATAATACGATCGCATGAGTAGCCTTTCTTTTGTGCAAGATGATGCAGTCTTTCCTCGTTCGTTTATTACCACCAACCAAAATGTAGAAACCCCAGTAAAACAGCGACTAAGGCTCAAGCCCTGACGTCCTTGAGGGAAGCTCTACTGCCTAACAATGACGGCTTTCTGTTCTCCCCATTGAACGTTGACTCAGAGAATTCCAAGCCTCGCTTAATCACAGCGACCTCGTCCCTCTTAACGAAGACGATGTCCCCCCCAAGTATTATTCCGAATAGTAGATCGCCATTAGTTGTAAGCCAGTCAGCTGGTAGAAAGAAATGGCGATCATAGTCACCCATGCTCGAGCTTTGTAGACTTGCTGAGCAAATCCAGCCGCTACTGTGCAGAAAAACCAGTCTCTGTCCGTGTTCGCCCACAATGTTCTTGACATGGTGTGCAAGGGAGCGATACCTGGGGATTGGCGCTGCACTTTTTGAGTCAACGTTAAAGTCGGACATATTCCAGAGGAGAAGGGTTGTTTCCGGATTGGGTCTGGAGGACTCGCTGAATGTGGTGGAAAGCACGGGATTTCCGATACAGGGCACGATTGATCGAATGGTGAGTTCGGGTATTATGCTGCCTTGAAGCAGTATGCCTTCGTTGTCTGTGAGTCGCCGTAATGTTTGCCAGTCGTATAAATGAGCGACGTTGTGCATGACCAGTATTAGGGTCTCTTGTCGAGTTGGATGCGAAACCCATCTATAGGAATCCCGGTCTTGCCAGAAGAGTTCCGTAACGGCTATATTCTGATCCACGTTTATCGGCCAGAGAATATCTTTCTCGGCCGTGCATACCAAAAGTCGTGTCGACGTACTATTGCTCAAAACCTGGGTGACGGCTTCTCCTGTGCGCCGATCGAACAAAAGTTCGGTTTCCCAGCCGTGCTGTCTCTGAGCTATCTTGTGCGCCATTACGCGGCTTGAAGAATCGATGCTGCTGAGGACCTGACCTTGGTCCTCAAAGTGCAAAGCTAGAATTGCAACGCCATCTGCACAAGAGAATAGCTTCTGACTCCCCAGTGTGGGTCTGACTTCATGTAGGTGGACTGAACCGTCATCTTTGCCATAGAAGAACATATTTCCCTTCCCGGGACATGCTAATGAGGTGATCAGGGCAATATCGTCTGAGCCTTCCCAGCTGAACTCCTGCGGTGCAGTTGAGACAGAAATAGTGTCACTGTTTTCATCATCGGCATCTTGTCTAACCAACACGGTGGGGTCCCAAACGCGACACTGAGAGCCTCTAATATCAAGTAATCGCTGGCTATCCGCGCTGAATGCCAACTCCTTAATACCATAATCGTCTGAATTGATGCTGTAGATTAGTTTTAATGTTTCAAACTCGAAGAGCCGGATTGTTCCAGACGAGTTGCCAGTGGCTAAAGTACGGCCATCGCGGGAGGAAGCCAGAGTCTGCGCGTTGACCAATGTTGTTTCCATTACGGTTCCCTCGCCTGTATCAAAAAGAACAAGGTCTCCATCTGAATACGAAGCAGCGAGTAAGCTGTTATTGGGTGCAAGACTGAATATCACGCAGAGCACTCCAGCTGTTGCATTTATTTTCTCGCCCGGAATGCGAGTGCCAGTTTCTTTGCAGTAAGTATCATGGAGGGAGTCGCTCTCCAAGTCCCAGAGGATGATATCCTGGCCTCTATAAACTACAGCAAGAAGGTTAGATTCGACGCAGAAAGCTGCCGCTATCGGACGCCGATAAGCATGCGCAACAGGGCCTTCAAGGTCGTTTGTCCAATCTGAAGAATCTCTGAGAGTCCCATCTATAAGATCCCAGACCACCAAATGGTTATCCTTGAGTGCTGCAAGGAACAACTGCTCTTCTTCCATAAATGAGATCGATAAACACATTGAGCCGGTGTCAAACTGCCAGGATTGCTCCCACGAACAAGTGTTCCAAATACGAATCTTTTGGGGGCCAGTAGAAGCGAGGACATCCGTTCGTGTGCCGAATTGAAGTATTCTTACAAGCTCTTGGTGTTGTAGAATTCGGATTTCTTGGCAAGTTGTTTCATTGTAGAGTGTGATATTTCCGCTGGAGGAGGCAATTGCGAAATACTCGTGAGAACACGCAAGAGCCGTGAATCGTTCTTTGGAGTTTGCGATAGTAGAAAGGCAGTCGTCCCATCCTACATTTGACAATCCGAGTACAGATATCCCACGCGTCGAGGTTGCAAATTGTCTGCGAGGTGCTGTTTGTGATGGGCAGAACGGAGGAATCAGGTTGTATATCGAGGGAGGAGAGGCCAATAGATTTCCGCCAAACTTGGTAACGACTCTAACAAGATCGGTAGCCCACGAATCCACAACAGCTACCTCGCTGCCAAAAGGTGAGTAGTGGTTGGACCTTCTCTGCAAAAAGTTCTTGAATATTTTACCAGCTTGAATCACGCGGTTGAGGTTAGAATGCGTTGCCATGAACTCAATCCATGAAAGCACGTTTGAGGATCGTAAAAACTTGGCAACAGCAAACAGAATCTCGTCATCCGTGGATGACGAAAAGTTGACATGCTCGAAGAAATGATTGCATGCATAAGCGGCAAAGGGACTCCGGTCCTTACTTATGATGCTGGCACTGAGCCTTCGGTGCTTTGGCGCCTTCATTTCGGGGCTGTTCAGGTAGTGCAGACAGGTCATAGCGACACTTTTATGCCCTGCTTTGCCCTCCACGCCAAACTCGAAAGTGTCACCGAGTTGTAAAAGGTAATCGCGCGCTGTCTGATGCACCATCTGCACTCGAGACTGTGCATCGACGTAGACCAAATGGCCACAGCTCGATTCAATGGATCTTTTGACATTATCGACACTATCTTTTAATTCGATTTCCAGAGCACGGTGTAGTTCCTCTGTGGTAAAGGGCCGTATTGAGCAGACGCTCCAAGTCAATATTGCCTTCGCCAATCTTTTGCCATAAGTTGCACTGGAAATTGATTTGAGAATGCGAGAATAGAGCTCATCCATATCGGAAGGAACATCTTGAAGTACTTGGCGTATATCGGCTGCTGTATGGACACCTCTCAGCTCTTGAAGGATCAGGCTGACCCATAGAAAACACCCAGCAGATTTTGTAAGAATTTGGCTGACTAAGTTTTGTCGAGCTTCTTCATCAATTAATGGGAGTTGAGCTATCTTCGCCTCCAGATAAAGGACAATATCAGACTTAGTTTCGTCTTCATTTATTTCTTCGGACACAACTTTCGTCCCTGGTCGGATTGTATACCTTTGCAGATCGAAGCGATTGCGCGAAGTGAGAAATATACGGATAGGAGATACCTCAGTGGCTTTCAGAAGCAAAGGAACAAGTAAAGAGTCAGACTTGCATTCGTCCAAGGCATCGATTACCCAGTACTGACGGCGAACAAATTTTATTCTGAATAAACCTTCAATGAACAATTTGCGCCAAATAGTCCGGTAGTCTGCTCTGCTGATCTGTTGGTTGTTCTCGCAGATCTCGAGCATTGTATTGAAGACGTCAGTATTCTTGTTCGCTATTTGCCAAGCCATCGATAGTAAGAAGTAGTTAATAGATGTTTTCGCTTTATCACGATAATCGAAAAAGAAGAAGGCCGGGTCCAAAGTCAGTTCCTTGAGATGATGAATGACTTTTCCAGCCAGGATTGTCTTCCCAGTAGCAGGCTTCGCGCTGGTCCAGTATATCTGCGTATTTGCTGAGTCTCGCCATGATTGAAAGCTATGCTTTCGGACCAGCCAATCACAAGAACCTCTCATTCGGACGGCATCGACATCCATGAAATCGTTTTCTGGTGCATCTGATACCCCAAGGTAGCTATTTAGGAGGTGCTTCTGGTCGTTGTTTATCCCATGTAGAGATTCGAGTACTCTGCTCCGAAAGCTGTCGATTGCTGAGGCAAGCGCATTCCGAACGGTTTGATAGTTGGCTTCGGTTGGGGCAGAGAATTTACAGACTTCGCGATGGTTTGCATCCAGATACGCTGTGCGTTCATTGACGTAACCCAGCGTAGCAAGATCTTTGTCTACGACAAGGCCTTTCCCAAATCCGTAGTTCATTGGGGCTGTCTCATAGAAGGAATATAGTTGTAGGTCTTGGCAGTATTGAGGAAACTCATCATTGATTGACTGTGTTGCAAGAGAGTTCCTATGTAGATCCGCAACAAAGGGACGGTGACCGGGAGCTAGATTGAGGATTTTGCTTAATAAATGAGCGAGATCGGCGCCACGATGAGGCGTCGCTAGGAAAAATATCGTCTTGACGCGGTCTGCTAGAGCATGGAACTCTTCTCTCTGTTTTGCTAAGATGAAGGCGCGCTTGATGACAAGGCCTCCCATACTATGGCCGACGAAGATAAGTGGGGTCTGTACTCGAGGAGAACATGTGAGCAGACTAGCATACGAGACCCGCTCACGAAGAGCAAGAAGTTTGAGTACTTACCTGAGAAGTCCGTGGGATCAGGGGACAGTCTTGCAAAGACCCGAGAAGAGACTTTGCAAAGTCATGTAGGTTGAGAATGCTCTCTTTGGCCCAATTGGAATTGTATCCAAAGCTGTGTATCCTGACATCTCGGAACCCAGGATCGTTTGGTAGCCATGCCTCAGGCCAGAAAAGAGAAGAGTCACCAAGATGTGTCCAGGTACTACGGGATCCTCCACCCAGGCCATGGACGAAAGTCAGGTCAGCAATAGCGGACTCAATTGGGTTGTAAAGGGTGGTGAGTCCAAATGGGCCTTTCAGCTCATCGATAGAGTCGTGTGCAGCTTCTCGCCTTGCAAGGGTCCGAGAGAAGAATGAGTTTCGGCTTGAACTGGACGACTTTCTCCTTTCTCCATCCATCTGATTGCTAGAGCACGAGCTCTTGAAAAGGAGTTGTCGCACAGAAGCAAAGAGGATAGAGCCTGGTATCGGTCAAAAGTGACGGTTGGTCTTCTGTGAAGACTGCTGAAATTGTCATGTCGCGTAGTTAGAGCCTTGCCTAAAGCAAAAACCGAGCAGCCTTACAGGTCGATCTTAATTGAGCTCAAAGATGGTTAAATGGACCAAAGACTAAGAACTTAGACAGCCAATCTGGTCTCCTCGTACACTTGGCTCCACCCAAGTCGACAAGACAGCTCATAGGAGACGATAATCTATAATAAGAATACGACTGTTCTGCGAAGGACTTCTAGGTCAGGCAGAGTCTCGCGGCTTAACGTTGTACAAGCGATGTTAGTATCGCACGGATGGGACAGGTGCTCGATGGTCTCCTTTGAGAGGTCAGAGGCTGGCTTTCTCATACAGGAGCGACACACCACATTCCGCCACTCGACCAAAAAGAGCCTCTTGTCCTTGAGACAAGTAAATTGTCGTTCTTCATCAAACATTGTTTGCTTTTGGAATTCCCGCCGTGGATGTCTAGGGGGCTGAGGTGTGTTGAGTTTGCCATCCTATCACAACGGATGAATACCTCAACCTTGTCCGTCTATGGAACAACCCGATGCACGTGTCCGATCAACCACTGACTGGCTGTCGCAATGATCCCATCTCGAGCAGGTCGAACGGATGTTGGACCTATCAATGACTGGGGCGCGCGGCATCTTATCGTATTCATATTAGGCACGGCATCTGACCTCCTGCAACTCGACCTTATAAGCGACAGATTAACAGCAGAGAGAATACTATTGGCTTTTCTTATGTCGGGGATCTTAATCGTGCCGCGATGGCATGACAAGTATAAGCTGAAAGCGCTCGGACGCACCTCGAATTACTTTTTATTCCTCTGAAAGACATAATGTTTTGTCTAGGAAGGTGCAAAGCAAGAAATCTATTTTCCCGCAAGCTCAAATGACAACCAATCCTACGCATGCGCCAGCAGTACATATTTAATACACAAGGCTTTTACGCTTTCGTCTAGTTACAGATTGATATGTGTACATGAGGTGCCCGTTATCTACGTTGAGTAACCCGCCAGCAAAAGGGATAGCCACCAGTCGACTCTTCATCCCCGCAAGACTTCCAGTATTCGCTTCGTTGTATTTCTCCCGTTCTGAATGTATGACTACAGGGGCTAAATCAACACCTATTGCCCCAACTTCACTCGGAACGAGTCGCTATCGGGCTTAATTGAACCGTATGGAAACTAATCTCCAACAATAGCCACTACCACACTGGTCTCAGCAGCATTCCTCAAGACTCCCTCGCAATTTGATCATATCAGTAATTTGAAACTCACTCTAGCTCATTTGACAATCGAAACCCATTCACTATGGTACAAACGTATGACCCTGAGCCTGTTTGGGACAAACCAGTCGATGTACCAGAAGAATGGATTGAGTCGCTGGACTGTAATGTGCTGGCAAGTATGCATTCCTAACTTGGATGTCAGTCACGTCGGCGACTATCACTGATCTAATGAGCTTAGAGTTACCGGCCGATTCCCAATTTAAGGATATACTCCCTTACGGCGCGAGCTACTGGACACGAACAGCGGAGATTCGGATGGTGCAGAAAGATGGGGCCCCAGAGTCTTTCTTCCTGAAAGTTCGTAGACCTCTTCTTCCGAGTTCCGCTAACAGCTGAATAACCGACAATCAGGTTACGCAGAACGAGACTGGGAAAGCGATGGTATCTGGGGAATATGTATCCATGAAGTCCCTTCATGACACCTACCCAGAACTTACGCCCGTTCCCATTGCTTGGGGCACTTACGCTGCTAACGAAAATATCCACTTTTTTCTCTGCGGATTTGTGGATATGACCGACGATCTTCCAGATGTCCAGCTTTTGGCATCATCCCTTGCTGAGCTGCATAAGAGGGGCTTGTCACCGAATGGAAAATACGGGTTTTCAGTACCAACACTGCAAGGTACGATACCCCAATATACTGACTGGTGCGATTCATGGGAAGACTTTTTCTCAAATTCGATCCGACGTGTTATGGAGAACGAAGAGAAGTCACAAGGATCGGACCCAGAAGTGCAAGAGTTATGCAGGACAGTACTCTTGAAGGTTGTGCCTCGACTACTGCGGCCGTTGGAAACTGGAGGGCGGAAGATTCAAGCTCGTTTAGTGCACGGTGATATCTGGGATGGCAATGTGTCAATGGACGTCACGAGCGACAGGCCTGTTATCTTCGATGCCACCTGCATATATGCGCACAATGAGAGTAAGTCATTGCTGCAGATCCCGGAAGTTTACTGATGGTCAAAAGTCGAGCTCGCACCTCTGAGGCCAGTGCGGCACCGCATGGGGAAGTCGTATGTGAAAGAGTACTTCAAGCACTTCCCTATTTCTGCTCCCGAGGAGGACCAGGATGACCGAAATGCTCTATACTGCCTGTAAGTAGTTTAAGGCAGCAAGCCTGCTCTTGGCCATGCGAGTAATTAACCTTTCCTCAGTCGTTGGGACTTAAATTGTTCCACCTTGTATCCCGGAAATCTGCGCTATAGAAAAATGTAAGTTTTATCAGCAGCTCAAAATATCACCGACATTTCTGGATCGCTGACGAAGGCGTAGGTGTGTTGAGGTTATGCGAACGCTTGTCGCTAAGTACGCTGGAGGATATGAGGAATGGGCGAGGGAAAGAGGAGAAGAGATTGTAAGCAGGGATGACGTTCTGGTCTAGACAAGGAACACAAGATGATGGTAAAGGGATCTTTCGATGTTCACGAACATTTCTTTGAAAAGCAGGCATCTTAGGAATTGCTTTTTCAAAACGTCTGTGCACATGCATACGTATGCTTGTGCAAAGAATAATCCACAGTATATTCATATTTTGTCATGAATTAGAGTTTAGTTGCCATGGAACTAAAATTTAGTTGCAGACTAAAGTTAGTTTTGGAGTAAGGGTCTACGAGTCAGCCCCACCTTCTGCAACAGCCCACCTTCTGCAACGCCCCACCAGCATCAACGAAATTATTTCAAGCGCCTCAATCTCCACCACCATGGCCCCAATCAATGAGGCAATTGCAGATTTGAAATCGCGAGATGCGAAAGATATACGCGCGATTATAGAAAAATATAAAATACATTTTTTTATATTATCATGATATTTTAGAGATTTTATAATAGATATCTACATCGTATAAGAAGAAATTAATATCAATCTTTTTTTTATATAAAAAAAATTATAATTAATTATATTAATAAATTTATGTATTAAAATTTATTTTTTATAATAAAAATAATTCGAATATTTATCAAAAATATGATTAAAATTTATTTAAAAAAAAATTGAATTAAAAAATAAATTTTTTGAAATTAATAAATTTTTTGAAATTAATAAATTTTTTATTTAAAATATTTAAATATAATTGAATTTATATATATTTAAATAAAAAATTTTAGATATATAAAAAATTATTTCGAATTCGTAAATTATAAATATTTAATAATTTTTTAATTAATTTTTAATAAATAAAATAAAAAATTGATTAATATGGAATTTTTATTAAAAATATATATAATATAAATAAAAAAGATTTTCTATTTAAAAAATTTCATAAATTTAGAAGGATATTTATATATAAAATTTTCAAATAAAATAAATTATTTAAAATAAATGAAAATGATAATTAAAATTGAATTATAATAATCATTTATATAAAAATAAAAAATAAAATATTATTATTAATATTATTTTATTATTTTATTATAAATAA